>CM072814.1:54785251-55058152 GCA_036937905.1 Salvia rosmarinus
GGCGAGACGCGCCTGATAATATCTTCTGCTTTCGATGTATTGCGAGGTACGTAAACCGATGGTCAGGCTGCGAAGACAAGTCTCGCGATTGCGGACTATTTCGATATCGCGGTCCGCCTCGATTTGCATGCACCGGATCCTCGTTAGAGAACGAATACAAGTCATAGGACTCAACGCCGATCGAATCCGCAATGCAAAGAAAGTCGCAGAAAGTCAAGTTTCAGACGTTACGCAGTACGATCTATGCCATATCCGATGGCCGGCTGGTTAGCCCTACTCAGTGGTATCCAAGAGGGGTTATCACGGTGATCGAGAGACGAGACAAACGTAGCTTAGGTAACAAGACTCCGCGATGCGATGGCGAGTTTGCATCGACTATCGTGTTTCCTCAACACGCCCAATGGCGAAGGACCATTTTCCCCCGCCTTTATCGATTAGACGTCGATGACTAGCGTATGAGTTCTACTATTTTCTCGATGGATATAACCGATTGCCATCCCTTCAAGATCAAGACAAGAGCTTACGCGTTCAGATGGAGTTTTCGCTTCATAAGCGAACGCCGTTGATTGTGCAATGCCCACCACGCCCAAAGCATGATGTCCATCTTCCATGGGTTGATTGAAAATATATGGAAGTTTTATGGACGCACTTTTTCGTTCGCTCTTCGCTCGACCATTGTCTCCATAATTTGTCACAAGTGCCGCAGACGCGGCGAGACCGAATCTTTCTCAATTGGGGAGGCTATTTCATGGCGGCGAAGCGTATCGTGCTTGGTCACAAAGTTCTCGCCAAAGGTTTGAAGTGGATCGAGCAAAGATAGTAGCTATCGAGAAACTACCGCCCCATAAATGTCAAATCAATGAGGAGTTTTCTGGCCATAAAGTGCTTTTATGGGTGTTCATCAAGTGATTTCTCGGCGATCACGAAGCCACTGTATGGATCGCCGAGAAAGATACCAAGTTTGTGTTCACAAACGAGTGTTTGAGGCGCTCGAGAAATTGAAGTTAGCCCCATCTCGACTCCGCTTTGGTCTCCCCGATCGAATCAACCATTCGAAATACGGCGACGCGAAGGATCAAGCAAAGGAGATTTGTTGTACTGTAAACGAGACAAACTTTTCCGAGTCATTTATACGCAAGTAAGACTCTCGACTTCAAAATGAATCTACACCACCACCGAAGGAATTACTCAGTAGCTTCATGCTTTTGATAAGTTTAGATCTTATTCAAGCGGGCACCCACACCATTTAACACCGACCTACGCCATTCACATCTCTCGCCAAGAAAGATTCAAAGCCTGGGACAGATGGATACTCCTCTTCAAGAGTTCGATACGGAAATTAAAGATAGAAAGCGGTCAAGGAATGTGGTTGCCGATCACTTGTCGCGATTGGAGAAACCAATGAACGGATATAAGCAAGATCGGGATCAGGAGAACTTCCTACGAACAATAGGCCATTGATCACACACCATGGTATGCAGATTTTAAATTATTTGGTGATTGAGTTTTACCTATCGCAAAGGTCATTCAAAGTTAAATTCTCCACGACGTCAAGTTCTATTATCGGACGATCCTCATCTCACCGGGCCGAGCGCGCCGATGGTCCGACACGTCACCGTGGTTTGTCGGATTTGTATACGAGCGCTTTGGTTGAGCCGTATACAATGTTTCTGTTACCACTAATACATCCTATCTCGAATTGTTTACTTGATTGCATATATGTCCCTTATCTCATATATAAGTTAGATCATACAGTTGTGTGTAGATCCATAGTCCGATGATTGGTAGCTTAAGAGATATAAAAAGTCACTGAGACAACTTGAGGCGAGTTGTTGATAGTGCGTATAGATAATAAAGTGACTGACTGGTTGCTGTTTATGCGTATCGTCTCGCGTATTGATGGATCACATGAGATAGTTCTTCATCGTGACCGTCGTGAAGAACCAGATCTCGGAGACTTACGTTGATCTAAACCTCGATAAGGTATTAGGTGAGTATGAGTTTCGACCATCACTTGACTCTGTATGGGTGAGGGTTATCATGATAACCCAGATTCTCAGATTCAGGCGTGCGTATGCTCAGTTATGTCTACGCTGAGTTTGAGCTCAAAAGGTTTATTGTACTAAACCCCGCAGGTTGAGTTATCTCAAGTACAAATAAGGTGAGTGGTACACTTAAGGAATTTATTAATTATTTTAAGCGATGAATGCAGTAAATAATTAAGGACGTCGATATCTTAAATACGGGATTCGTAAGTCTAAGTGCAAGCCCGACTACTCGGTAATAAAGGGGTAAGTCACATTTATTCTCTCGTGAATGAATGTTTATAAAATTAATTTATGTTCTGGTAACAAAGATAATTAATTTATTTGAGGCCCATCTTTATTCCTCGCATTTGATCCGGTGGCCCATCCGCCCAGCTTAGTGAAAATGGCGCCCATCTATGCTCCTAGGGACTTTTATCTCTTTATCCTATAAGGATATATTATATTTATGTATAGATGATCTTTCATATAAGATATGTAAAATCGAGAGTATGGTAATCCTAATATTAATTCATATAGATATGGAATTGTTGTGCATTATAAATATAAGATGAGAAAAGAGGTAATGCTATATTCGATAGCATTTTCCAGTGAGAAGTTTCAAAATTGCGGGAGGGTGATTTTGCATTCTCCAGATGCCTCACTAGCTGGAGATTGGATGATACCGAGGTAGCACGAGCTCATCTATCATCATCTCAGATTCAGGTAAACACGAAAACTCCTACGTGTTGCAATTAATTATATAGTGCATAGTAGTATAATCAATGTATGGTGAATTAAACATCCAAGATAGACCTCGGAGGGTAAAATCGTTTCCCTACAATTGGTATCGAGCTCGGGATCATCTTGGCTCGCTTGGATTAATTCACGTTTGATTATTACGTGCATTAATTAATGACGTCTGCTCATCGTGGCTCGTTTTATTTTGTCGGTTTTGTTTTACACCAAGAAAATCCGTGGTTAGATTAGATTTTTCTTGTAAATCTTATACGTAAACGAAGACGAAAGAACGAAGAACGAAAGGCGAGCAAAAAAAAAAAAAAAAACAAAGTTCTGCTAGCCGCTTCGACGGTTTTCGGCGAGCCCGCGGGTCGCGAGCGGCGATCGCGAGGCGTCGCGTGGCGACTCGCGGCGACGCGTCGGAGCATCCTCGAGCGCTTAGCGGCGAGCTGGCCAGGAGGCGACGCCGCGAGGCCGCGGCCGCAAGGCGAAATGCTGCACGGGCACGCTGCGCGGCTCGCTGGTAGCATGGCGCTCATGGCGCGAAGTTTCGTGCCGGGCGACGCATCTCGGCGATGTTCGTAGCACTCGGCGTGGCGCCACATCGCCAGCTGAGCGGTGTGCGCGTGCCAGACTTGCGTGGTAGCCTCCGGTGACACGCGGGGCAAGCGGCGCAAGACGCAGGGTCTGGCTTTCGCGTGGGCCGCTTCAAGACGTTTGGCCGCCGTGTCTGCACTTTTCCGCCCCCAGACCAGATTTTTGCAGTATCGCGTTCACGCACGCGGTGCCGCTTTGTTGAACGTCCGCGTCGCACGCGAGGCCCATTTTCAGTTTAATTGCACTTTGCAATTATGTAATAATTAGGCAAAAGTTAGTTCACGATGGGCGCGATGAACGCATTTTATTTTATTTTTATCGTTAGCATGTCGTGGATGTTTAAATTATGCAGTAGCATGCTATGTATGTTTGAATTACGGACAAACATTGTGTTTTATATGAGCGCATAGTAAGATGCTAGGTTTATCGCTGTTTCAGCATATTTTAGAATGCGAGCATGTTTTACATGTTGAGTTCTATAGAAAAGCATGCTAGATTACGTGATCGCATGGACAAACCTTTTGAAACAAAAGACTAAGCAAGAACCCGAAAATTAATTTTTAAATTAAAATGTCAAGACCTCCATTTTGATCTTCTAAACAAGTGATCTGATGTAAACGCCCACACGCGCTTGCTTGCACTGTTTCATAAGTTTGTTAGAGAGATTTCTAAATAAAACATTTTAATCTATAGTTGGGAGTTTCATGTGTACGCACCACGGTGGCTTCATATGCGATTTTCATAAGTTCTCTAGAGATAGATATAAATGAGATAACAAAGAATTTATAAGGTATGGTCAATAGTATGCCAATTCTAAGAATTCATTTTCTTGTTAAAATTGTGGTCATTGCTTGACATCTCAAGTACAACTTCCCGAAGTCCTTCTTGCGATAGTGATGTGGTCTAGTAAGGTCCATCATTTCATTCATTATAAGGATAAGTTGACATGGATTGAAATTAAGCGACTAAAAGGTATATGTGGGTCGGGGTTCGTGTAGCCCACACGCGTGGCTTGATGTGGGATTCTGGGTGATTGGAGGTTTGATTAATATTGTTTTATCAAAGGTTACAATATTATTTTCAATTATGCGATCGTATGCTTATGTGTTTACATTACTTCGATATGCTCTACCGATTATCAATATGCTCGCACAAAATCCTCTATCCGGTCCAAATTTTATCGAGTGGAAGCGAAACATGGAATATGTTCTTATCTGAAGAACACACTCCTTTGCTATCACAAACCCGAGCGCCGTATCGGCTGACTTGGCGAGCGAGACTTTTCAAACAACAGGCTAAGTCTATATGATGACTACGATGTCCAAAGGCTTTACTGCACATCGATCGATGGTAGAGCGATCGATATTGGTCAAGTCTCGAGGTAAGTTTGGGCGGTCGGATCGGACATCCGCTTCCACACAAGAGAAAATCTTGGCGTGTAAGATGGAAGAAGGAAGTTCGGTCCATGAACATGTCCCCATGACTCATCTCATGGATAGTCTTGAGGTTGGGAGGAGGTATTGTGGCGGCCAGGTCGATATCATCCTCAAACACCGCCCAAGTCTTTTGAGAATCAGGTGAAGCGATCATGAGCAAGCACGAGTTTACACTTAGTCGCGTTTAATGATCTCAGTGCGGGAAGGAGTTATGGAAAAGGAGCACATGCTTGCTAGCCATCTAGGGCCCAAATTTTCCGTGAAAATGGAAAGAAAAGGGCACCAGGTGGTAGGAAGCAATAGGAGGCAAGAGAAGAACAGTCTCCACCGGAGGTCAAGCGCAGTGCTTCATGCGCAGACCGCATTGAAGGCAAGTTCCTATGCTCAAGGCCAAGGTACGCTCTTGCTTTAGTAACGGAAACATGTTTAGCGATTGTTCTACTCCAGTTCATGGGTAGTAGATACCGCGTCATACCCATCAAGGCTGCATGAGGCGTTCTGGATCGATGTTATATGGAGATGCTTATGTTTTAAAGATGTTTTATAGCGTCGATTTTGGCTAAACCTTTTTCGTTCAAATATTTATCATGGATATTCATTATTTTTGATAGTGGTGTTTCTATCATAAGAAATGACGGTTATCTGTGGGCACCTATATAATTCGCTTTATACTATTTCGCAAACATAATACCTTAATATGTCAGCACTTCATAAACCCTAAAAAGAAAGTTTTTTCAGAAGATGACACACTTTTCTCGCATCTTAGATTAGGTCACATCAATCTAAATAGGATCCAAAGACGCTAAGAATGGAGCGTAGTATTCACGGTTACCCGCTCCCTCCCTGCGAATCTCGTATAAGGAAGATGTCGACGACCCTTCAAAGCGGGTTATAGAGCCAAAGAAATGTGAGTTAGTCCATTCGACTGTGTGACCGATATCCACACAAGCTCGTGGAGATGAGTATTTTGTCACTTCTATCGACGAACTGTACGGATACATATACGCTTCACCGCAAGTCGAAGCTTTGAGAAATTCAAAGAGTTTAAGGCAAGTGAGAGGAAGCTGGTAAAGTATCAAATCATCATGTCCGATCGCTGTGGCGAATACCCAAGAAGAAGTTTATGGACATATTAGTGAAGTGTGGGATTACTCCCACGACTTCACCGGCACACCACAACAAAATGGTTTGTCAGCGAAGAAATAAGACTCTTTGAAATGGTTAGATCATGAGAGTTATGCACATTGCCTATTTGTCGGGGTATGCCTTAGAACAGAGGCATACTTCTAAATCTAGTACCATCCAAGTCGAGAAAAGACCCTTCGAGTTGTGGTTTGGGCGCAAGCCCGTTAAGCCACATAAGGATGGGCGCCAGCACACGGTCTTGAACAAGAAGGTCGAAGTTGGAGGCTAGATCGAGCAAGGTGTTTATGGCATCCTAGAGGAACGAAGGTGGTTTATTTATAGTCAAGGATCGAAGGTCATTATTAGACTAATGCCCGATTCTTAGAAGAGGATAATGAAAAACATAAATCCAAAGTTGAAATCATTCTTCAAGAATTAGAAGAGATCGTATTCCACCACGATTAGCCAAAGGTACGAGATGTCGAGTCTAGTGGGAGGGATCGACCGATACTTAGAGATTGGTGGGTCGAGTTCCACCGAGAATACCGAATCAGTGGTACTCACCAGCAAGTTGTGCAAGATGAGAACCACAAGTTCTGCACCCACCTTGCCATTGTGCCCGTAGAACCTCGTCGGAGTGGGGGTTGTTCGTCAACCCGAGCGATTTATGTCGTGGGTGAATCTTGATTTAGTCCAGGGACAACAGCAATAATCGACCATACAAGGAGGCGCATAAGAATTGATGCAAGATCATGGCCACGCTATGGACTAGAAATGAGTCCATAACGCTATGGATGTATATGAAAGAACACCTCTACCGATGGCAAGAAGCCATGGTAGTAAGTGATATCGTAGAAGAGATCGATGAGAGGTTTCGCTTTTAAAGCGCTTGTGCAAGGTACACTCAGATTGAGGGCATCGATTTCGATGAGACCTTTTCGCCGTAGCAATGCTCAAGTCCATCGAATTCTTCCGCCATAGCACCACTAACCCGAGGTTGCAAGGAGTTAAACCGCTCTAAACGGTTACCTGAGGAAGGTAGACATCTATATGCAAAGAACCGGTTATGTGTAGAAGAGCATCTAGTATGGAAGCTTAGAAGTCCATTTATGGACTTACAGCCTTCCGATCATGGAACTTACGCTTGACGAGGTAGTAAAGTCATGGATTTACCATTGCTAGCGAGAGTTGTTATGCGTTAGATGGTGATGTGGTATTTCAGACTTTATGTAGAGACATTCTTCTAGTCTGGCAACAAGTGAAGTGTTATCAACGTAAAGAGTTGGTTATCCGATTGTTTCAAATGAAAGACCTAGGAGCAATGCATATCTTGGGATCAAGGTTTACCGAGATCGCAAGAAGAAATGTTGAGCTTATCTCAGGCCTTACATGATACGTGATTACTCGTTTAGTATGCACCACCAAGAAAGATTGCTACCTTCGACATGGCGTTCTTTATTCAAAAGCAGCTCACCCATGACCGCAGCGAGATAGGAAATGAGACAAGTTCCTTACGCTCCAGAGGAAGTCTCATGTACACAATGCTATGCACGATGTTCAACCAAAAGTATACTCTCGCGACTCGCAATCGCACGAGGTGTTATAGAGGAAAGCAACCCTGTCGCTCTCGGAAAACTTAACAGGCCTAATGTTCGGTTGCTCACGTAAAACGATAAAATCCTAAACACTCTATTACCAACATGAGTTTTTGAGACATACGAGAATTCAAACACGAGAATTAAACAATAACCTAAGCCGTGGTTGTCAATCCCGAGCTATACTAATAAAGCGATAAATCAAAAGCGATAGCAATTTATTAATCATGGGTTTGTCAATCCCTAATCTAAAACTAATTGCACATAAACGAGCAAGGAATCATTACGTAAATTAAAACAACGAACAAGAAATCCAATCCATCATCACTATGAAGATTACAATAAAATCATAAATAATAAATCAGAAAATGATTCCGTAAGAACTATAAAATCCAAGCATGAATTGATGAACAAGATTATTCAATCGATAAACCTAAAGCATAAATTAAATCCAAGATTGTATCGTTATGTCGTCGAGGAAACTGGAAAGCTCAAGAACAATGGCGAAGACATACCAGATGGAGAAGAAAACTAAAATCAAGATCGAAGTCATGAACCTCTTCTAAACGCTGCCAGATTTATATTAAAATAGAGGAGCGCCGGTTTATAATGAGCTCACGCCAAAACATTCTCGACTTCAATATGAAGCGGTGGGGTCAGCCGGCCGTAAAACTCATCCTTCATTTGTGAGCCAGCCCAAATGAACGCACTGGTGATTGGTGAAAAGCACCGAGATGGGCGCTGATGTAGCGCCACCGAGCGTGGCGATGGAGATGAGCGCGGCAAGGAGGATGCCGCAGAAGGCCGCTGAAGGCAAGGCCGAGATGAGGGCGCTCTCGCCGCTGGCCGAAGAGCGCTGGCGGGCATTGCAGGGCGCCGGAGTTGGGCGAGATGGGCGTGGCAAGGCGCTGAGTCCCGCCGGACGGAGGACGCGTGCCGCGTGGATGAAAGCGAGCGCGAGGCAACGCGCGCGCGCGGGCGCTGGGCGGAAGGGCGAGCGCCGGCCGGATTTGAGCCGAGGGAAATCTAGCCAGCCGCGCCGGTGGCCGAGTGATGCGGGCGCGGACGTGCGCTGCGGCGCGCGGGTGCGCGACGCGGCGCAGCGTGCGGCGCTCGTGCACGCACGCGCGCGACTCGACGTTGGTCGCTTCGCTCCGAACTCCGATTACGACCGCTTGCGCCTGTCGAGATGCTCTTCAATTATATCTGATCCTTGCAGATCCATTAATCCTATTTTCTGCCGTTTCCTACAAAACATCGAGACGAACGGTTAATCCGAATCGATAAATCTTAATCAAACCAACGGCAAAAATAGAACAAACCATAGAAAATGACACGTAAAACAATACCAAGAATCAACACAAATTCATACTAAACAACTCCCCACACTTATCCATTTGCTTGTCCTCAAGCAAAGTCTATACTAATAAGGTTCGAAGATAACTCATACAACTTAACCCTTATTCTAATCAATCGCCTTATCGCATTTCCACACTGGTGTTTACAATTCAAAGATAATGCAAATAAATCAAGAACGACAATCGACTTCCAATAAATAAAAAGGTAATCTCTGCTGACCCAACTCTCCGTTAGGTGAATTAACTAATGTGGTTACCTTTAGCAACAAGTTTTTTTATATAGCACAAAGAATGTTTTAACAGATTTTGGAATAAAATTGAAAGGTGCACTCGATGAACTCGAGTCTCCTAACGTGGTTTCCCATGTCCATTTCTCAAATTACGAAAGAGGGACATAATCCCATCCTCCATTTCAACAATCTTAACAAGATAATCGAGCTTATTCTCCTCATTTTCTACTTCTTTTTCATATATTTTTTTTTTTTTTTTATAAATAAAATGAAACAAGTATATAGCAACCACAATGTTAACACTCTAACATTAGCCGGACAAATCACATCAATTTCCCTATTCATTTTCTATCAATCACCTGCTAATTCACATTATACTCAAATCATATATCACCAAAAGTTTTGAAATTCAAAATCACACTAATACCACGTAGTTCAACAGACAAATCAAGATCCTAACTTACTCGCATAGACAAAGCTTACGTCCAAACAATCAAAATAAGCAGGCACATCATTACATACGAAACTATATATCACGCACACAAACCGAGTAAACATCCCCCATTAAATCGAGCATCGCCCCCGCTCAAAACATAAAAGCTCAAAATGACTATAGAGGACGATACTTCCCGATAATCGATTTAATGTGCGTCAGAGTCGGAGCATCACGGCTTCATCTCTCGCCGACAACTTTCCGGATCCGAGAAAACAAACTCAACGACAAGATAGATCAACAAAACAACAAAACAAGACAAAGAAAAGAAAGAAAGAAAAGCAATAAAAACTGCGGGTCAACTCCCACGCTAGATTTCGCTTAACGTCGTGAGCACGACGTGTTCCGGCCAAAGAAATTGGGGACCGACGAGCAAATGCTTTCCACTTTTTTCGACCTCACGCCAAAGTACGGTTTAACTCACGATCGCTCACAATCAATGATTTGTTGGAGTCGTCAAGACATCGTCGTAAGGAAACACTGCTCCAAGATGTAAGGACCACTCCACCCGACTTGAGCTTCTGGATAGTTTCAATCGAGACCGAAGAAGACCTTCATTCCCGACTTTAAGTCCTTGTTAACTTCTCACGATCCAAAGATCTCGTTTCACTTTCCCTTATAGAAATTTGCATTCATTCCCGCGATAAAACATTCTCTACCAAGGATCAACAACATCTATCAAACGTGATAATCAATGCATTTAACATGGAGATATCACATCGCCATGTGTGAAGGGACACGATTCACCAAGTACGCTCATTTTCAATGTGCCATTCTTAACATCAATAAACAGATTGGGTGGGCATGAATGGCCTCCCAACAAAAGTGAGTGTTTCTACCCCATCTTCACTAACATCCCCATATCCAACACGACAAAATCAACGGAACAATCAACCCACCCATCTTAACTAATACATCCTCGACAATACCCTTGGGTATCTCACGACCTATCGGCTAATTGTAGACACATTCTAGTGGGTTTAAGTTCACCTAATCCTAGTCGCAACATAGAATAGGCATAAGATTAATCCCAAATTTCAAATCTAGCATGCCGACATTTCTTTCCGCTACCTAAAGCAATCTTAATAACAAAACCACCGGTCCCGAGTTTGGGAGGCAATTGGTGTCAGAGGATGGAATTAGCGCTTTGAGATCATCACCTTCTCATTTTCTCCAAATCTTCTTCTTCGCTTTTCAAGAACTCGACGAGGCCGACATTTTGATGATGTCCAAGCAGGCAAATTTACATTCACCTGGACAGAGCTCATAGATCTCATTGCCGATCCTCGCTCGCTCTTCAACCCGCGCGGGAAGGGTATCTGGCGGGTATAAGGGTTTGTCGACTTATGCACCGAACCCGCGCTTTTATTTCGAACATCCGTGATTTCGTATGCTTGCTTGATGATTCTCCCACTTTATTTGAAAAAATTCGATCACCCTTAGAACAAAGGATCGACGAGCCCGATGAGGTCGGCTCGAGCTTCCCCGCGGCTCCTTCGCAAGAGCTCATTCGAGTGCCGGGTCGTCCCATTCAGCCTCTAAACGCTTGTTGTGGAGTCTTGAGCATCTAATCTTGGGCGAGCATCCATCCTTGGGTGATCATATCCTCAAAAGCCACTCTCGAGGTGGCGGCGGAGGTGTCACGATATTCTGCCGAGGAACCGCCGAGAACGCCGGGAATAATGTTCTCATAAACCGCCGCCGGCGGAGGTTTTGATATGACGATCTCGTTCGAACTCGCCTCTGATGTTGGTTCCTCCATCCCCGCTGAATTGTTGCCGATTAGGCTCAAACCGCCGCTTAGGTTGAAATCCTTGCATAGCATATGCTTCGCCCTTCTGAGTTATGATCTCCCATCCTAGGGCACGATCAACATTTTGCCCAAGTTCATTGCGATTCCACGGTTCCTTAATCTTTGTGTAGAGTCGGGTCCGGCTTTAACTGAAGTTCTCGCACTCCCTCATAAGCTCAACCACTTGCTTATTCATGTCGGGCGGGGGTGACGGCATGTGTTGTTCTTCCACCGACCGGTCTTCACAGAAGAAGGTACCATGGCTTCAAAATTTCAACGATATCCAATGCCGTTTGCACCCATTGTCTCCACCGCAGATTGTCCACCATGTACCGAAACTCTGTCAATCCATCATAGAAGAATTGATAAAGAATCTCTTCTCGAAGGGCTAGCGAGGACACTTTTGCAACAAGTCCCCGAACTGCTCCCAAGCTTCATGGAACGGTCGTCACCGTCTCGATTGAAAGTCATGATCCGAGACCTCAACCTCGACTCTTCTTGTTCGGTAGTACTGCCATGAACTTGTCTACCACGCGCTCCGCTCAGCAGAGTTGGTGAGAGCGAAACCAAGACTTTGCTCTATCTTTGTGGTGTACGGAAACACCGCATCTTCAATCGATCTTCATTTAGTCCTCCCAATGGAAGGACGAAACCGAGCAAAACTCTCTTATAAACCCAAAGCATCCTCACTAGCAAGCCCATGGAAAGTAGGCATGAGGAGAAATGGTTCGGTTTCAACTCGAATCTGCCGCCGGTCCAAGAACAATTGACGTAGCGCCCAATCACCGCCTATAAAATCACGCAGAGCACGTGATTCTCACCCATCTCTCAACGGGACTATCTTCAACAATAGGTCGATTCGTGATAAAGCCTCGATTGCTCACCACTCGTAAGGGTACCAAACCTCCAGCTCCAAAAGCGACCTTTAGTTCTTCGAACGTGGTCCAACGGGTAGCAAGCGGTCTATTTAGATCATGCGACCTAGCATACAAAACACTCAAACAAGAAAAGATCACACGCGAATCGAGAATAACAAAATAAAAACGAAAGAAACACGGAAAACAATCAACACAAACAATACGCCTAAATTCCCAACGGCGCCAAAATTTGTTCAACCAAAAGTATACTCGCTGACTCGCAATCGCATTTAGGTGTTATAGTAGGGAAAGCTAACCCAGTCGCCTCTCAAGGAAAACTTAACAGGCCTAATGTTCGTGTTGCTCGTAAAACGATAAAATCCTAAACACTCTATTACCAACAGAGTTTTGAGACATACGAGAATTCAAACACGAGAATTAACAATAACCAAGCTGTGGTTGTCAATCCCGAGCTATACTAATAAAGCGATAAATCAAAAGCGATAGCAATTTATTAATCATGGGTTTGTCAATCCCTAATCTAAAACTAATTGCACATAAACGGAGCAAGGAATCATTACGTAAATTAAAACAACTAACAAGAAACCAATCCAATCGTCACTATGAATTGATTACAATAAAATCATAAATAATAAATCAGAAAATGATTCCGTAAAACTATAAAATCCAAGCATGAATTGATGAACAAGATTATTCAATCGATAAACCAAAGCATAAATTAAATCCAAGATTGTATCTCGATGTCGCTCGAGGAAACTGAAAAGCTCAAGAACAATGGTGAAGACACACCGTATGGAGAAGAAAACCAAAATCAAGATCGAGTTGCGAACCTCTCACCCTAAACGCTGTATTTATATTAAAATAGGAGTGAGCCGGTTTATAATGAGCTCACGCCGAAAACATTCTCGACTTCAATATGAACGCTGCTGGTCAGCTCCGTAAAACTCATCGCCTATTTGTCGCCACCAAAATGAACGCCGGCCGGTGATCGAGCAGACCGAGACGGGCGCTGATGTGCGCCACCGAGCGTGGCGTAGATGGAGTTGCAGCGAGGATGCCAGGCCGAAAGGTCAGCGCTGCAGTACCGAGACGGAAAGCGGCGCTCGCCGCTGGCCGGAAAGAGACTGGGCGCAGGCGGGCGCCGCGGGAGGCGAGATGGGCGTGGCAAGGCGCTGGAGCGCCGGAGGAGGACGCGCTGCGCGGAGTGAAAGCGAGCGAGAAGACGCGGCGCTGGGGCGGGCGGAAGGCGAAGGCGGCCGGCATTTGAGCGCCGAGGGAAATGGCGCTACAGACCCACCCGCTGGGTGGCCGAGTGATGCGGCGCTGACGGCGCGCTGCGCGCTGGTGCGAAGCGCTGGACGGCGCAGCGCGCGGGCGCTGTGCACGCACGCGCGACTTGACGCTTGCCTGCTTTCGGCCGAACTCCGATTTACGATCCTGCGCTATGAACTCCCTGTCGAGATGCTTTCAATTATATCTGATCCTTGGCAGATCCACTAATCCTATTTTCGCCGTTTCCTACAAAACATCGAGACGAACGGTTAATCCGAATCGATAAATCTTAATCAAACCAACGGCAAAATAGAACAAACCATAGAAAATGACACGAAACAATACCAAGAATCAACACAAATTCATACTAAACAACTCCCCACACTTATCCATTTGCTTGTCCTCAAGCAAAGTCTATACTAATAAGGTTCAAAGATAACTCATACAACTTAACCCTTATTCTAATCAATCGCCTTATTGCATTTCCACACTTGGTGTTTTAATTCAAAGATAATGCTAAATAAATCAAGAACCACAATCGACTTCCAATAAATAAAAAGGTAATCTCCGCACCCAACCTCCGTTAGGTGAATTAACTAATGTGGTTACCTTTAGCAACAAGTTTCTTTTATATAGCACAAAGAATGTTTTAATGATTTTGAATAAAATTGAAAGGTGCACTCTCGATGAACTCGAGTCTCCTAACGTGGTTTCCCATGTCCATTTCTCAAATTACTGAGCAGGACATAATCCCATCCTCCATTTCAACAATCTTAACAAGATAATCGAGCTTATTCTCCTCATTTTCTACTTCTTTTCATATTTTTTTTTTTTTTTATAAATAAATGAAACAAGTATATAGCAACCACAATGTTAACACTCCCTAACATTAGCTGACAAATCACATCAATTTCCCTATTCATTTTCTATCAATCACGCCTCCAATTCACATTATACTCAAATCATATATCACCAAAAGTTTGAAATTCAAAATCAACATAATACCACGTAGTTCACAGACAAATCAAGATCCTAACTTACTCGCGATAGACAAAGCTTACGTCCAAACAATCAAAATAAGCACAAGTGGCACATCATTAAGCATACGAAAACTATATATCACGCACACAAAACCGAGTAAACATCCCCATTATTAAATCGAGTAATCGCCCCGCTCAAAACATAAAAGCTCAAATGACTATAGAGGATGATACTTCTCGATAATCGATTTAACGTACGAGTTGGAGCATCACGGCTTCATCTCGTCACGACAACTTTCCTATCCGAAAAACAAACTCAACGACAATGATAGATCAACAAAACAACAAAACAAGACAAAGAAAAGAAAGAAAGAAAAGAATAAAAATCCGGGTCAACTCCCACGCAAGATTTCGCTTAACGTCGTGAGCACGACGTGTTCCGTCAAAGAAATTGGGGACCACGAGCAAAATGCTCTCCACTTCTTTCACCTCACGCCAAAGTACGGTTTAACTCACACCGCTCACAATGATTTGTTGGAGTGGGTCGCAAGTAATACCGCCCCGTAAGGAAACACTGCTCCAAGACGTAAGGACCACTCCACCCGACTTGAGCTTCTGGATAGCTTCAATCGAGACCAAGAAGTAAGACCTTCATTCCCGACTTTAAGTCCTTGTTAACTTTCTCCCGATCCAAAGATCTGTTCACTTTCCCCTTATAGAAATTTCGATTCATTCCCCGCGATAAAACATTCTCACCAGGGATCAACAACATCTATCAAACGTGATAATCAATGCATTTAATGTGGAGATATCACATCCATGTGTAGAGAAGACACGATTCACCAAGATACCATTTTCAATGTGCCATTCTTAACATCAATAAGGTTGGTTGTGGCCATGAATGGCCTCCCAACAAAAGCGAGTGTTTCACCCCATCTTCACTAACATCCCCATATCCAACACGACAAAATCAACGGAACAATCAACCCACCCATCTTAACTAATACATCCTCGACAATACCCTTAGGTATCTCACTGACCTATCGGCTAATTGTGTACATTCTAGTGGGTTTAAGTTCACCTAATCCTAGTCGCTGAACATAGAATAGGATAAGATTAATCCCACCAAATCTAGCATGCCGTATATTTCTTTCCGCTACCTAAAGCAATCTTAATAACAAACCACCGGTCCCGGAGTTTGGGAGGCAATTGTGTCAGAGGATGGAATTAGCCGCTCGGAGATCATCACCTCTCATTTTCTCCAAATCTTCTTCTTCGGTTAGCTCTGAAGAACTCGACGTAGGCGGCACATTTTGATGATGTCCACAGAGGCAAATTTACATTCACCTGGATGGAGCTCATAGATCTCATAATTGCCGATCCCGCTTCTCGCTCTTCAACCCGTGGGAAGGGTATCGAGGGTATAAGGGTTTGTCGACTTATGCGCCCGAACCCGCTTTTATTTCGAACATCCGTGATTTCGATGCTTGCTTGATGATTCTCCCACTTTATTTGAAAAATTCATCACCCTTAGAACAGGATCGCACGAGCCCGATGAGGCGGCCTGGAGCTTCCCGCTGCCCTGCGCAAGAGCTCATTCAGAGGCGGCAAGTCGTCCCATTCAAGGCTCTAAACGCTTGTTCTGGAGTCTTCGAGCATCTAATCTTGGGCGAGCATCCATCCTTTGGGTGATCATATCCTCAAAAGCCATCCTTCGAGGTGGCGCGGAGGCTCACCGATATGCACGCCGAGGGAACCGCCGAGAACCGCCGCTGAATAATGTCTTTGTCTAAACCGCCGCGGGAGGTTTTGATATGACGATTCTCGTTCGAACTCCGCCTTGATGTTGGTTCCTCCATCCCCGTGAATTGTTGCGATTAGGCTCAAACTCCGCTTAGGTTGAAATCCTTGCATAGCATATGCTTCGCTTCCCTCTCGAGTTATGATCTCCCATCCTAGGGCACGATCAACATTGTGCCCAAGTTCATTGCATTCCACAGGTTCCTTAATTCCTCGTGTAGCCTGCTGGTCCGCTCTTTAACTGAAGTTCTGCACCTCCTCATAAGCTCAACCACTTGCTTATTCATGTCAGGAAGGGTGACGCATGTGCTTTGGTTCTTCCACTCGATCGGTCTTCGTCAGAAGTAAGCAGCCATGGCTTCAAAATTTCAACGATATCCAATGCCGTTTGCACCCATCGTCTCCACCGCAAGATTGTCCACCATGTATCGAAAACTCGTGTCAATCCATCATAGAAGAATTGATAAAGAATCTCTTCCGCAAGGCATGGTGAGGACACTTTGCAACAAGTCCCCGAACCGCTCCTAAGCTTCATGGAATGGCTCGTCACCGTTCGATTGAAAGTCATGATCCGAGACCTCAACTCGACTCTTCTTGTTCTGGTAGTACTCATGAACTTGTCTACCAGCTCCAGCTTCAGGAGAGTTGGGGAGAGCCGAAACCAAGACTTTGCTCTATCTTTCGTGGTGTACGGAAACACCGCATCTTCAATCGATCTTCATTTAGTCCTCCCAATGGAAGGATCAGAAACCGAGCAAACTCTCTTATAAACCCAAAGCATCCTCACTAGCAAGCCCATGGAAAGTAGGATGAGTGAGAAATGGTTCGTTTCAACTGAATCTCGGCCGCCGGTCCAAGAACAATTGGGGACGAGTCGCCCAATCACCGCCTATAAAAATCACGCAGAGCACGTGCATTCTCACCATCTCTCTCAACGGGACTATCTTCAACAATAGGTCGATCTCGTGATAAACCGCTCGATTGCTCACCACTCTCGGTGGTACCAAACTCCTCCAGCTCCAAAGACCTTTTAGTTCTTCGAATGTGGTCCAACGGGTAGCAAGCGGTCTATTTAGATGCAGCGACCTAGCATACAAAACACTCAAACAAGAAAAGATCACACGAATCGGAGAATAACAAAATAAAACGAAAGAAACACGGAAAACAATCAACACAAACAATACGCCTAAATCCTTCAAGAACGGCGCCAAAATTTGTTCAACCAAAGTATACTCACTGACGCAATCGCATTTAGGTGTTATAGGGAAAGCTAACCCTACTGCCTCAAGGAAAACTTAACAGGCCTAATGTTCGTGTTGCTCACGTAAAACGATAAAATCCTAAACACTCTATTACCAACATGAGTTTTACATACGAGAATTCAAACGAGAATTAATTAAATAACCCAAGCCGGTTGTCAATCCCGAGCTATACTAATAAAGCGATAAATCAAAAGCGATAGCAATTTATTAATCATAGGGTTTGTCAATCCCTAATCTAAAACTAATTGCACATAAACGAGAGAAGGAATCATTACGTAAATTAAAACAACGGAACAAGAACCAACCATCATCACTAGAATTGATTACAATAAAATCATAAATAATAAATCAGAAAATGATTCCGTAAGAACTATAAAATCCAAGCATGAATTGATGAACAAGATTATTCAATCGATAAACCGAAGCATAAATTAAATCCAAGATTGTATCCGTATGTTGCCCGAGGAAACTGGAAAGCTCAAGAACAATGGTGAAGACATGTACCGATGGAGAAGAAAACCAAAATCAAGACCGAGTTATGAACCCCTTTCACCTAAACGCTGTATTTATATTAAAATAGGAGTGAGCCGGTTTATAATGAGCTCACGCCGAAAACATTCTCGACTTCAATATGAACGCTGGCGGCCGAGCCGCCGAAAACTCATCGCCTATTTGTGAGCACCAAATGAACGCCGCTGGTGATCGGTGAAAAGGCAGACCGAGAGGCGCTGATGCGCCACCGAGCGTGGCAGATGGAGATGAGCGCGGGCGAGGATGCCGGCTGAAAGGCCGCAGGTAAGCGCCAGGCCGGAGACGAGTGGCGCTGCCTCGCCGCCGGGCGGAAAGAGCGCGGCGCGCGGCAGCGGCGCGGAGTTGGGCGATGGGCGCTGGGCAAGCGCCGAGTCCCAAAGACCGATGGAGGACGCTGCCGCGCGAGTGAAAGCGAGCGGCGAGGCGAGCGGGCGCCGGGCGTGAAGCGAGCGGTGAGCGCCGGCCGGCATTTGAGCCGGAGGGAAATTGGGCGCTCTAGACCCACGGGCCGGTGGCCGAGTGATGCGGCGCGCGGACGCTGCGCGCGCGCTGGTGCGAAGGCGGACGGCGCAAGCGCTGCTGGCGCTCGTGGCACGCACGCGCGCGACTCGACGTTGCCTCGCTCTCGCGTCCAACTTATTTACGATCCGCTGCGCCTATGAACTCCTGTCGAGATGCTTTCAATTATATCTCGATCCTGGCAGATCCATTAATCCTATTTTCTGCTTTCCTACAAAACATCGAGACGAACGGTTAATCCAATCGATAAATCTTAATCAAACCAACGGCAAAAATAGAACAAACCATAGAAAATGACACGAAAACAATACCAAGAATCAACACAAATTATACTAAACACGAGGTTCGATCATTCCGGCGGTAGCATAGTAGTAGATATCGCCTAACCTCGACAAGCTCATCGACCGTAGTAAGCATATACTCAAGCACCGAAAGCGACTCAGATTATAGCTAGTTTACCATGCAGTAGTCTAATGCCTGGGTTATACTGACTGATTTCCAAGCGACCGTGATGAGAAAAGTCAACCCTGCTATGTGTTTACCTTGGGAGTGAGCCAGATCCTCAAGTGAGTGCAAAGCAACATGCATTGCGGACTCTACCATGGAAGTCTAATATGTAGCCGCCTGAGGCTTCTAAGGAGGTCAGATGGTTCAAGAACTACTCATGGATCTAGATGTGGTACCGGTTTGCCCAAGAGTATCATAGTTTCATCGTGATAACTCGTGTGCAGCTGCAAACTCGAAGGAACCACGGACCCACAAGGCGACCAAACACATAGAGAGAAAGTACCATGTCATACGAGAAATCGTTAGACGAGGTGACGGTGATTGAAAAGATTGATACGACGGAAAATCTAGCGGATCCATTCACAAAGAGCCCGCCGCAAAAAGTCTACGATGGACACGTTAGAGGACTCGATTGCGCTTGATGGTACCCACTTAGAAAGGAAACTTTTGTATGTGGGAGAAGCAAAGTGATGGTTGTTTGTATAGCAGAGAGACACATTGTAAACTAAAAGTTTGCTTTAGTATAAGTGGGAGATTGTTGATTTGTATACCGAAAGTCGCTTGGTTGAGCGTATACAATGTTTCTCGTTACCACTATTACAATCTCCTATCCGAATCAATACTTGATTGCATATATCGTGTCCCCTTATCTCATATATGTTAGATCATACAGAGTGTAGAAGATCACGTAAGTCCGTATGATTGGTCAAGCTTAATGAGATATAAAAGTTTCAACCGAGACAACTTGAGGACGAGTTTGTGATAGCCGGATAGATAGAAGTGACTTGACTTGTTACTTGTCTATGCCGGTACGCCTCGACGTATCAGGATCACAAAGAGTGTTCTTCTATCCGACCGTCGAAGAACCAAGATCTCGGTGACTTACGAGATCTAAACCCGATAAGGTATTAGGTGAGTAGAGTTGTCGACCATCACTGACTTGTTAGGGAGGTTAATGTTCTAACCCAAGATTCTCCGCATTGCGTGGTGGCAGATGTCACGCTAGTTATCTCAGACGAGTCACCGATCCGCTAGGAGATGACGCCCCTTAATGAGCTCAAAAGGTTTATTGTACTAAACCCCGCAGTTGAGTTAGCTCAGACAATAATAAGGTTGAGTGGTACTACTTATGAATGAAGTTATTAATTATTTTAAGCAAGATAATGCTATAAATAATTAAGGACGCTCGATATCTTAAATACGGGATTCGTAATGTCTAAGCAAGCCCGACTCAACTTCGTAATAAAGGGTAAGTCAACATTCTTTCTCTAGTGGCATGATCGAATGTTTATAAATTAATTTATGTTCTCTAACATAAGATAATTAATTTATTTGAGGCCCATCTTTATTCCT
Source organism: Salvia rosmarinus (assembly GCA_036937905.1). Lineage (NCBI taxonomy): Eukaryota > Viridiplantae > Streptophyta > Magnoliopsida > Lamiales > Lamiaceae > Salvia > Salvia rosmarinus. The sequence continues at coordinate 54,805,745 of CM072814.1, forward strand.
GATTTGATCCCTGTCCGCCCATCCAGCCCTTTAGCTTCGAGTGAAAATCGGCGCCCATCTATGCTCTCTAAGGCAAGATTTTATTCTCTTTATCCTATAAGGATATAATTATATTTATGGTATATGCATAGATCCTTTCCATATAAGATTATGGTAATAATCCCGAGAGTATGGTAATAATCCTAGGAGTATGGTAATTTATATAGATTATGGTAATTTCCATAGGATTATGGTAATTTCCATATGGGATTAAGGTAGTGCATTATAAATATAAGGTATGAGATAAAGTCTAGGTTAATGCTACATATTAACACAAGATTTTCGCCCCCATAGTATGTTGAGAGTTTCAAAATTGTGAAAAGAAAGCAGGGTGATTTTTCCAAGCATTCTCCATAGATCGCCCTCACTCGACGCTGGAGATTGGGCAATCGGATACGCCTAGAAGGTCAGCACGAGTCTCGATCCGCCGATCCGCTCATCCCGATCCACCTCGATAGATCCAAAGGTAAACACGGAAAACCCCTACGTGTCGCAATTAATTATATGACGCATGCTAGTATATAATCAATGTATGGTGAATTAAATATCCAAGATAGATCCTCGGGCGAGGGCTAAACATATGTTTTCCTACGTTGTTCCCAAGGAGAAGAGAACATAATCCACGAGTGCCATAGTTCGTTGAATGGAGGCATTTAGAATGCAAGACAAGCAAAGATTTGCCACACGGATTCTATCGGCTCGATCTTCAAAGATTGCCAATCTTTTATCAAGAGTTGTGATCGTTGTCAAAGAATGAGGAACGCCACTAAGAAAGACGAGATGCCACGAAAACCATCATGGAGGTGGAAATATTGACGATGGGGATCGATTCAGTCCGCTCCATGTCTCGTGGTTACACGCATATTCTTCTTACGTGAGTATGTTTCCGTGTGAGGCGATTCCCATCGCACAACGACTCCAAGGTAGTGATCAAGTTCCTCCACAAGAACATTTCGACTCGATTTGAGTCCCGGGGCGCTGATCAGAATGGGGTCGATTTAATAATAAGTGGCTGGCAACGTTTCTAGCCAAATATGGCGTGAAGCATGAGTCACCTCCTTACCATCCACAAGAAAACGGGAAGTCGAGCTCGCCAACCGAGATCAAGCATATTTTAGAGAAATCGGTTGTTCATCGCAAGGATTGGGCAAGCATTGAGATGCTTTGGGCTCACCGACGCACAAAGCTCCCATCGGCTATCTTCATATCAAATGGTATTTGTAAATCTTGCCATCTACCGTTGAATTGGAGCACAAAGCATATTGGCTACGAGGAGAATCAACATGGATTTCAAGGAGGCGGTATGATGAGAAGTGATCAAGTTGGAGCTTGATGAGTGGAGAAGAAGCTTTGAAAATTCCTGATATACAGGAAAGAGCTCAAATTCCACGATCTCCACATTCGCTGCAGGATTCTCACCGGTAATGAAGTTTTCTTACAATGCTCGACTGCCTCTCCCGGAAAGCTCAAGTCAAGATGGTCGGCAGATACCGCTTACCGTGCACATGCCAACGGGAGTTACGAACGCGACTGGTGGTAACATTTTAAGCGAACGACAATACCAAATCATACTTCAAGTCACACTGACCGAGAAGTCAAGGTGACCAAGCTCAACAACCATGATAAGAGGTACCGCCGAGCTAGCGACGATAATTCTAGCATCGGTTGGGAGGTAACCCAAGCTTTTTCATGCTTTTGTTTGTTGTTTTTTTTGTTTTTGTTTTTTTGTTTGTCGTGTCTCGTTGTTTTGTTAGGTCCCAAAGTTTTAATAGCTTTTTAAAAAAAAACAGTATTAGACCACCGCGACCGAGGTCGCGAGGGGTCGCAAAAATTGGGCGTAACGCTTTACGGCCGAAGCGAGTCAGCTCGCGATCGCGAGCTCGATCGCGAGATCCGCCATGACCCGCGCCCGCATCACGACCCGACACCCCAAACCCATTGTTTTAAACCTACACGCACACACACATTGTTTTTATGAAAACCAGATTCTTCCTCTCAAGAACCCAATACACCTCTCTCCCAATTTTCTGCTTTCTCCATCAAATCCACTCAAGGGATGCTATATTTGCTTCATTCTTCATGGGTTTACGCTTTTAGCATGATTTGGAAGGATTTTATCCATTTATTCTATTGATGTGGGTTATCTATATTTGAGAAACTAGGCTTATTTTGTTAGATTTGTTTGGTGTTTGAGCATGGTTAGTCCAATGTTAGGTTTATTAATGTTTATACACGATATTGTTAGTTTAATTTGCCTACATTGTTGATTTGGGTTCAAAATTTGAGAAATATGCTTAAAATCGCCGCCACGTGTCACGACCGCTTTCGCAGCCTGGCCGTCGCGAAGTTCTGGCGCGACGCTGCCATGTCGCGTCGCTAAATCCTCGTCACCACCCCGCGATCATGAGGGCGTGGTCGCGTAACGCAATTATGAATTTTTGGTTGTGTGTTTTCCCCACCTTTTTGTCTTGCTAGATCATATGAAAATATGGGGAAATAATTAGACTAAGTAAGTTTGGGGATCTATATCGAGCATTTTGGGTGACGTTGTTTTGATAGTTTTATATATACATACGACTTTGAAATATTTTTGGTACAAGATGCCGCGACTCACGGTCACAAGCAAGGGCAAGAGCATTGTCTCCACTTCCCACGACGTACATGATGAGCTCCACGATGAGCACACGAGAGCCCCACGATGCACCTCACGACGAGCCACACAATGTGCCACAAGATGAATTTGATCCAATAATTTTGGAGTCGATCGCCGAACGACTAGAAGCCGTTGAATCGATTGCGAGATTACACGTGCATTCACGGCTCATGTGCATCAACACGTGTCAAGAGACGGGTATAGAATGAGTGACGTGGTTGGCCGAGATCCGGCCGTACTCGCTATCACGGCCAACTATCTAACATACCGATCCCGACGGAATTCTATCGACTATCCATGTCCACAAGACAAACGGAATGCCGATTACATCACATTCCTTGACAAGAGCCCGCCAACCGTCCGCGGACGAACTTAATGGAATAATCAATGGAACCGAGGAAACTACAGGACGCCGAGTACACGGTCCAAAGTGTATGGCCAAAGTTCATGGACCTGCACTCGAGCACACCGCACTATGATGCCTCGAGATCAAGGCTAGCTCGACACGGAATCCGTCCGTATTCCACCGCTCATCACGCTTACTCATACATGGCCGTCAACGCCGCAGATCGTTTCTATCACAAGACATGTGCATCCCGATTGGAGCCATGTTCAACCGAAGATACATGCCGCGATGTTCCTAGCTCAAGACTTCCACATGCACCACGGTTTCGGTAATTCAAAGATATGCATTGGGATTCATCACCCCATTCGATTTTTTGGGATAACGATTCGAGAGTCCGATCTCTCACGACATCTTCCCGACAAGCCGCACTTATACGCCCGACGCCTCAAGAGGCACCCAGACGTTACTTGGCTGCTATATGATTAAACGCCAATCGGTTTTCCACCACCCAATCCGAGCTCACCAAGATAAGCCGCTACTTTCACGCGGATGCCAATTGAATTTGAGCCCCCCGCACTATGCATGGACGCAGCATGTGAACGCACAGTCGAGGGTGAGCAACCGAGAGCAAGCCGAGCAAGGTTCTAGCAAAGCGGCATATTACACCCGCCACCCGCTCGAGGCGATCCCGGATTTATGATCGAAATAGATGGTCTAAACCACATCGACGGAGCTCGACCGATGATGGAACAAAGAAGCCCTCTTCACCCAACACCAGCACATCTCGAGCAACAACGTAAGATGATGGCGATGATGCGGCGATGGGATCGATGGCGCGGATTTTATCCGCCACCGAGTATGTGGCATTCCAGGTAAGTTTTCTCCCAACTACTTTTTTACGCAAACCTTATTGTTTCCACATGTTCACAATAAGTTTGGGGAGTAGACGAGTTTGGTTGGGTGAGAATCGCTTATGTTTCGTGCTTTATTGTTAAGTTGTTATGCTTTGGGGTCTTTTGTCGTGTTTTGTTTTGCTTTTCGTTTTTGTGTCTGTCGATCAATGAGTTAAGTGAAGTATGTTAATCCATGTGGCCAATGACGATAGAAATTTTTGGTGAAAATTAATGATAGTGCACATGATATGTTAGAAAATGACGCATGAATGACGTGAGATTGCTTAGACTTGTTGTTTTTCACCATTTGCTTATCCTGTGAGACTTGAGCTTCACTGTATACATATCTTGATACAGTTTCTATTAATTGTGTGATATCATGCATGTGATTATCTTCTAGAACTTGCCGTTTTTCTGTGTCGAGACTGCAATATGTGTTTCGAATTTGGAAAGGATAAAAGGCCATCTTTGTTAACCACATATTCACCCAAACACTAACCCGATGATATATACCATTTGTCGCCTTCTTTGAGCCTTTATTAGACTTATTCTTTCGATTAACCGGATAATAGGAGGTGAGGATGGATATGGGAATCAAAAGGGGTTGAAACTTTGATGTAGTTATGACGAGGAAAAATTATTATTAGAGAAGTACATCTATGGTGAAGATTAGTACCTTTGTTGTCAATGATAAACCCTATAAGCTCTAGAAAAGAAAAGAAAAAAAAAAGCAATGATAAATTCACTATGTGTGTTGAGCATAAAGGGTCTTTAATCAAAGTATAGGTACGCGTGATTTAGCACGCTGGAAAGAAGAGGAAAATGGACAAAGTCCATATGTGTCTAAAAGTATAAATGGGGTGCTTGGAATATTCTCGAGTCACTTAGCCATATATTATCCTACCTTAACCAATGTGCCTACATTACAACCTATGAAAAGACCTCTTTGATCCTAATTTGAACACAATGACGCGGTGGAGATATTAGAGAAACAAAGAGCCTATGGTAAGATGTTGCATTGCATTGATCGCCGAGTGTATACACGTCCTACATTTCTTTATGAGTCGAGTGTATCCTATATTTTACACACATGCCGCTGTGAGGATTGAATTAAATGAGTTTTTGCCACAATTGTTGTTTGTGTTGAGTTGACTAACGCCGCCATGTGCACTAATGTTTTGAGCGCTAATATGTTTCGAGGCTTAGAATGGTTATCATCTTTGCTACACTCGTTGATCTTTTCGTTGTGTCTTTCTGTTTTTGGTTATGTTTGAGGACAAACAATGATTTAAGTTTGGGGGGTTTGATAAACGCGCATTTTACTCGTTTATAGTTGATATTTAAAGATGAGTTTAGGTCATTTAATGTGCGTTTACGTATCGATTCTTAATGTTTTATCTATTTCTAGAAGATACTACTCTTGGGTGTTCTTTTGGTGTTGTGTAGGTCCATATATTGAAATTCGAAGCAAGGAACGAAGCACGAGCCAAAACTCACAACTACCCTGTTTCTAGCGACCAGCCTAGCGAGAGCCAAGCGAGGCCGCGACCGCGACCTCGTGCACGCGAGCAAGACCCAGCGCCGAGAAAGTCACTGTACGATTTCTCGCGGCCATGGCTAGCGACCGCTAGCCAGGCCGCGAGGAAACCATGCGAGCGCAAGGAGGCGACCGCGAGCGAAGATTGTGCGCGCGAGACATACCTCGCGGTCGACCTAGCGACCGCGAGGAGTGATCGCGAGACCGAGCGGCGTATGAAAATTAGGGTTTGGGGTGTGCCTATATATATGGCAACACCCCTTGCGCCCCAACCGCACACACGCTCCCGCACCTCTTTTATGAGTTTTCATCGCTTTTCATATTTTTAGCTTTAGCTTCCTTCTAATTTCATTCTAGAGTTTAGTTGAGTATTGTTCTTCGTTAGTTTTATGTTTTGTCTACGATCCTAACGCTTTCGTCCTGACAATCTTTGCAAATTTTGTTTTCCGAGGTTGGGATTCAAGCCCAACGATTGTTCATCGACGCAACTCAATACGGGTTTCATTTATATAATTTCTATTTTATGGTTAATTCGTATTTTGTTCCGCTTATTATGTCTCGCTAGATTTACTCTAATCCTGTGGTTTGCATGATCCGATCCTATATGTTGTGATTCCCGTTATCGCTATTTACCTTCCGTGCATTGATTCATGATTCTTGTTGCTTATTTATATGTGTTAATTTCGATCAATCTTGATGCATATCTAGTTGCCGCTAATTACGTGAATCGTATTAATTGTCAATCGATCTTGAATGCATGATACGAATAAGCCTCGAGTCGTAGCCGAGATAGGATATTCATAGGAAGCATATTCTTTGTGATCTGTTTGGAGTTGCTTGTTTTCGCCTAGAGACGAATGTGATAATAGGGAAAACTAGTAATCTACAGCCGCAATTGTCGTAACAGAAGTTGTCGGTTATATATATGATCTTTCATCTTGTCTGGATTAAAATTGGTTAATAGGAACAGGATAAACATACATTGTGGATAGGATTAATGCATCCCTAGGGTTAGTAGTCCTTATCTGTTTTCACCATCCGAGTGTTTGTTTGCTTTATTTTATTTCCTGCATGGTTACATCTGCTTTGGATTAATTTTCGAAGCCCTAAAATCTTACCAAACCAAATCTGTTGCTTGGATAATGATGAATTCTTGTTGAGTTAGCTTCTGTGTTTTCGCATTACAATCCCTGTGGATACGATACTCTGCTTACCTTATACTTGCGCGTTTTCGTGTTAGAAAAGTGAGCGATCACTCCTTAGATAAAGGAACGCCATGTCTGAACGGTAGCAATCCTTTCTTGGCGGTCTGCATACTAAAACGAGTAATCACAAGATCAATGTAAGACGCCCGAGATAAGCTCAACATTTTCTCTTGCGATCTCGGTAAACCTTGATCCCAAGAATGTACGCCGCATCTCCTAAGTCTTTCATTTGAAACCGATCGGATAACCAACTCTTTACGCCCCGATAACAACTTCACATTGTTGCCAAGTAGAAGGATGTCATCTACGTAGTGCGAAATACCACATCACCGCTGGCATCTAAACGATACACACAACTTTCGCTAGGCAACCGGGTAAATCCATGGACTTTACCACCTCGTCAAAGCGTAAGTTACGTGATCGTGAAGCTTGCTTAAGTCCATAAATGGACTTCTTAAGCTTCCATACTAGATGCTCTTCACCCTTCACCACATAACCTTCTGGATCTTGCATATAGATGTCTCTACCTTCTTCAAGGTAACCGCTTAGGAAAACGGTTTTCGATCCCTTGCCAAACCTCGAGGTTTAAGTGGCTCGCTATGGCCGTAAGAATTCGATGGACTTGAGCATTGCTACAGCGAAAAGGTCTCATCGAAATCGATGCCCTCAACTGAAAGTGTACCTTTCGCCACAAGCACGACTTTAAAAGTCGAAACCTCTCCATCCGAATCTATCTTCCTCAGTATACCCACTTACTACCTACGGCTTTTTGCTATCCGGTAGAGGTGTCTTTTCAGATACATCCATAGTCGTTATGGACTCAATTTCTAAGTCCATAGCAAGGTGCCATGATCTTGCATCGTTGTCTCAGACGCCTCACCGTATGTCCATGGGTCGATTATTGCCGCTCGCTTCACGGGACTAAATCCAAAGATTCACCCACGAACATAAATCGCTCGGGTTGACGAACAACCCTCCCACTACGACGAGGCGCCACCGGCACAATGGCAACGGTGGGTGCGAGAACTTGTGGTTCTCTATCTTGCACAACTTGTCGGATAGGAGCCACTTTTACTTGTCGGATTCCAAAGTGGAACTCGACCCACTTCAATTTCTCAAGTATCCGTGTCGATCCCTCCCACTGACACCTACATCTCGCACCTTTCGCTTAATCGATGATGGAATACGATCATCTTCTAATTCTCAAGAATGATTTCAACTTTGGATTTATGGTTTTCATATAATCCTCTTCTAAGAATCGGGCATTAGTGCTAATAATGACCTTCCGATCCTTAGAACTATAAAATAACCACCTTCGCTCCTCTAGGATAGCCAATAAACACCTTGCATCGATCTAGACTCCAACTTGTCGCCCTTCTTGTTCAAAGACGCAGTCGGATCGCCCATATCCTTATGTGGTTTAAACTAGGTCATACCCAAACCACAACTCGAAGGGTCTTTTCGACTTACTTGAATGGTACTATATTTAGCAAGTATGTCATGCTTCTAAGGCATACCCCGTAACGAAATAGCAACGCTGCATAACTCATCATTGATCTAACCATTTCTAAAAGAGTCCTATTTCTTCGCTCCGACACACCATTTTGTTGTGGTGTGCCCGTGTAGTGAGTCGGGAGTAATCCCACACCGCACCAAATAGTCCATAAACTCATTATCGGGTATTCGCCACCGCGATCGATCACAGCGACTTGATACTTTTACCAAGCTTCTTCTCCACTTCCGCCTTAAATTCTTTGAATTTCTCAAAGCATTCGCACTTGCGGTGAAGCGGTATATGTATCCGCACTCGAGTAATCGACAATGAAAGTGACAAAATACTGCATTCTCCACGAGCTTGTGTTGACATAGGTCCACACAGTCGAATGGACTAGCTCCAACATTTCTTTGGCTCTATAACCCTTCGCTTTGAAGGGTCCGTCGACATCTTTCCTTCTATACAGATTCGCAGACCGGGAACAGAGTAACCGTGATATCACCTAACGCCCATTCTTAGCCGCCTTTGATCCTATTTAGATTGATGTGACCTAATCTAAGATGCCGAGAAATGTGGTGTCATCTTGCGAAGAAAACTTTCTGCTTTTAAGGTTTAATATAGTTGCAACATAATTAAAGGTATTATGTGTGGCGTAAATAGTATAAAGCTTAATTATATAAAGTGTCACCACGATAACTTCGTCATTTCTTATGATAGAAACACCACTATCAAAACAATCGAATATCCATGAATAAATAGTTTCAAACCGAAATAAGGTTTCGCCAAAACTCCGCACATATAAAACGTCTTTCAATACTAAAACAGCTCAATCAAACAAAAAGTAACATCTCCGATTAGAACGGCTCGCTTTCGCGTTGCCCATGGAGATCGTTATCTTGCCATCACACGCTCCTTGTCCGCAGAACCCACGAAGGTGTAACAAACATGATCGATCGCTTTCGTATCTACTACCCATGAATGAGTAGAACAAGTCGCTAAACATGTTTCCGTTACTAAAGCAAATGACGTACCTTTTGCCTTGAGCATAGGGCACTTGGCCTTCCAATGCCTAGTCTTGCCGCAGTTGAAGCACTTGCCCCTCTCCTTTGGCTTTTTCAAGCCTCCGGTGGAAGACATGTTCTTGCTCCCATTGCTCCCACTGTTTCCTTTGCCTCTACCACCTTTTGTGCCCCTTTTTCTTCTTCCATTTTTCAACGGAAAAATTGGGCCCCTAGATGTGCTAGCAAGGGCATGTGCTCCTTTTCTCATGACTCCTTCCGCGGCTATGAGATCATGAAGCAACTGACTAAGTGTATACTCTGTCTTGCTCATGATCGCATTCACGCGAAAATTCTCAAAAGACTTGGGCAGTGTGTTGAGGATGATATCGACCTTGGCTTCGCCGTCAATACCTCCTCCCAACTGATCAAGACTATCCATGAGATGAGTCATGTGGAAGACATGTTCATGGACCGAACTTCCTTTTTCCATCTTACACGCCAAGATTTCTCTCATTGTGTGGAAGCGGACTGTCCGATCCGACTGCCCAAACTTACTCTCGAGACTTGACCATATTTCAGTCGCGTCTACCATCGACTGATGCTGCAGCTGTAAGCCTTTGGACATCGTAGTCATCATATAACACTTGACCATATTGTTTGACTTATGCCAAAGTATGCTTGACTCTCGCTGCTCATTAGTCGATGCGTCAATAAGGGCATCGGGTTTGGGAGTAGTGAGAACAAACATGTGTTCTTTAGCGATAAGAACATATTCCATGTTTCGTTTCCACTCGATAAAATTTGGACCGGATAGAGGATTTTGTGCGAGCATATTGATAATCGGTGTAAGAGACATATCTGAAAAGTAATGTAAACACATAAGCATACGATCGCACATAATTCGTAACAATAATATTGTAACCTTTTGATAAAACAATATTAATCAAACCTCCAATCACCCAAGGAATCCCACATGCAAGCCACGCATGTGACGCGTTTACACGACCCCCGACTGCACTAAATATACCTTTTAGTCGTTTAATTTCAATCCATGTCAACTTATCCTTACGACAAATGAAATTAATGATTGGACCTTACTAGACCACATCACTATCGCAGAAGGGACTTGGAAGTTGTACTGAGGTGATGTCTAAGCAATGACCACAATTTTAACAAAGAAAAAGAATTCTTAGAATTGGCATACTCATTAGACCATACCGCTTCCAATCCAAATTCCTTTGTTATCTCATTTTAAATCTATCTCTAGAGAACTTATGAAAAATCGCATATGCAAGCCACGCGTGTGGGCGCCACACATGAAACTCCCACTTCTCAATAGATTAAAATGTTTTATTTAGAAATCTCATCTAACAAACTTATGACAAACAAGGCAAGCAAGCCACGCGCGTGTGGGCGTTTACTCACGATGCGTATCACTTTGTTTAGAGATCAAAAGTGGAGGTCTTGACATTTTAATTTAAAATTAATATGTCGGGTTACTTGCTAGTCTTTTGTTTCAAAAGGTTTGTCCATGCAGATCACGTAATCCTAGCATGCTTTTCTATAGAACTCAACATGTAAAACATGCTCATGAAATTCTAAAATATGCTTGAAAAACGCGATAAACCTAGCATCCTTACTATGCGCATCCAATCACGAAAACATGTAATATGTTTGTCTACGTAATTCAAAAATACATAGCATGCTACTGCATAATTTAAACATCCACGACATGCTTTGAACGATAAAAAAATAAAATAAAATCGTTCATCGCGGCCCACTCGTGGATCCTATACTTCCCTGCCTAATTTATTACATAAATTTGCAAAGTACAGATCTTCAAACTCGAAAATGGGCCTCGCGTGCACGGGCACAGACCGGATTCGTCAAAACCGATTTGGGTCAAAAATTAAAAACGGGCGGATCATTGAACGGGCTGGATCGGGCTAAAAATTGAATCGGGCCAAAATGGATCCGGGCTAAAAATTTGGGTCGGGTCGACTTTTGGGCGGGTCGGCCCAAGATGGGCTGGGTTGGCCAAGCGCGCTAGGCATAGCCCAGCCGCACGCCCACCGCCGCACACCCCTCACGCCGCCGTCGAGAAGTTACCGCACGACGCCGCCCGCTGCCCGAGCCTCCTCGCACGAGTCACCCGGACCGCCGAGAACACACCGCCGAGGCGCGCGGCAGATCTGGCCGAGGGCTACCGAGGCGCCGCGCTGCGCGCGTGCTATCGCCAGCACCGCCGAGACGTGCCTAGCAGCGCCGCCCGGCGCCGGGGTTTTCGCGCAAAATCATCGCGCCCGCGCCGCCTGCCGCCGAGCACGCCTGCGTGCTTTGAGGTTTCCTACGCGAGAATCTCGCTGAGGCCGCCGAGCGCTGCCGAGACCTCGTGCGAGATTCGCACGCTCCGCGTCTGCTGAGACCTCGTTGAGATTTCCGCACGCGTCCGCCCGAGTGCAGCCTGCCGATGCACGCTCGAGTCTGCCGAGTGAGCCTGCGCGACCTGCTGCCGAGCGCGCACGCTCAGCGCCGAGAAGACTGCGTGCAGACGAGGGTGTCTGCGCGCTGCTACCGAGGGTTGCTGCGCGCGACCCGCCGGGGCGTGCCGAGGTTTCCGCGTGGAAACTGCGTACCTCGCACGCCCGACTGCCGATGCCTGCGACCCCTGCGCGCCCGATGCCGTCGACCCTGCCCGGTCCGCCTATGCCTGCTGAGAAAAACACGCACACGCTGGGCGATGTGTGCGGCGGCGCCACAAGCCGCCGCCGCGTGCCGTCGGCCGTGCATCCAGTTTTTTCGGCTTACTCTCGTCGTCTCGTTCTTCGTGCTTTTGTCTTCGTTCTTCTTTTACAGATAAGATTTACAAGAAAAAATCTAATCTAACCACGGATTTTCTTGTGGTGAAAAACAAAATCCGACAAAAATAAAACGAGCCACGATGAACGACAGATTCATAATTAATTAATTGCGCACGTTATAATCAAACGTGAATTAAACCAACAGAGCCAAGATACTGATCCCAGACTCTGATACCAATTGTAGGGAAATCTGATTTTAACCCTCTCCCGAGGTTCTATCTTGGATGTTTAATTCACCATACATTGATTATATGCCTAGCATGCACCTATATAATTAATTGCAACACGTAGGAGTTTTCTCGTGTTTACCTACGAATCTTTCGGAGATGTATAGATTAAGACTCGTGCTCTGATCTTCTTGACTGTATCCTGGTTACCTAATCTCCAATATCGAGTGAGGACAATCTATGGAGAATGCTATAGAAAATCACCCTCTTTCTTCTCACTTAATTTTCGAAAATTCTCACTATTTTGATATAGTAATTCTCGAAAATATGGAATGAGGATTAGCTGTGATTTTCTCTCTCACCTTATATTTATAATGCACTCCCAAATCCTATCTAGATAGGATCTATGCATATCTAATAAATATAATAATATCCTTTAGGATAGAGATGGTCAAATAGAGTCCCAAGAGGGACAAGGAGAGAGAGGGGCGATTTTCACTAAGCTACAGTGCTGGATGGGCCAAATTGAGGATCAAATGCAAGGAATAAAGATGGGCCTCAAATAAATTAATTACCTTATGTTCACCCGAACATAAATTAATTTATAAACATTCATTCATGCCACTAGAGAATAAATGCTGACTTACCCCTTTATTACCGAAGTTGAGTCGGGCTTGCACTTAGACTTTACGAATCCCCGTATTTAAGATATCGTACGTCCATTAATTATTTACAACGCTCGATCGCTTAAAATAATTAATATCTTTAATTCCTTAAGTGGTACCACTCAACCTTATTATTGTACTTGAGATAACTCAACCTGCAGGTTTAGTACAATAAACCTTTGAGCTCCTAAAGGGGACGTCATCATCCTAAACGGATACGGTGACTCGACACAGGTAACTAGCATGACATACAAGCACTGTCACCACCCAAGATGTAGAGAATCTTGGGTTATCTCATGTAACCCTCACCCATAGCAAGTCAAAGTGATGGTCAGCAACTCATACTTACCTAATACCTTATCGAGGTTTAGATCAACGTAAGTCTCCGAGATCTAGGTTCTTCACGACGGTCGATAGAAGAACTCATCTCATCGTGATCCATCAATACGTCGAGACGCATACCGGCATGACAAGCAACCAAGTCAAGTCACTTTTATCTACAAGTAGCCTATACCAACAACTCGTCCTCAAGTTGTCTCAGCTGTGATACTTTTTATATCTCATTAAGCTTGACCAATCATACACTTCGTGATCTACAACACAATCGTATGATCTAACTTATATATGAGATAAAGGGACATATATATGCAATCAAGTAAACAATTCAGATAGGAGATTGTATTAGTGGTAACAGGAAACATTGTATACAAGCTCAACCAAAACTGCTTCTAGTATACAAATCCAACAAACATCGACCATGGTATTGCTAGGTGATCAAGGGCAAATGCTGAAGATTTTCGGCGTCTTTATACTGCTTAGGTTGTTTATTCGACCTACCTACAATGGTTGTATCGATTAATTTACTAAATTTTAACATTCAGTTTGTAGTGTTAGACTATGTGATTTTTCATAGGCGGTAATGCAATCTGTAGATAGGTCTCCTTATATAATTCCTGTGAACTGAACTTATGTTTCAATATAGTTGGTTGTCGTGAGGCAACATGGGTTTCTCTCAATCCACACAAATTATCTTGTGTGTTCTTTACTTTCCGCTGCGTGTTACTTGGAATGTTATTCACATTGCAAGTAACATTACTCTACTAACATCACACACTATTATTTCGTAATAATTTATGCACTGAATTCTTTCATATCTAATGTATATCTTGAACAATGGTACAAATTATTCTCTTTCGAGGACTGGTAAGATAGTTCAGTAGAGAGTTATGAAGCTTCCATTGTAACATCATAAATTCATAATTTAAAAATACTATATTTTTCTTAAATAGCTAAAGCAGAAACATCTCAAAGTGATTTTTTTTTCAAATAAAATATTTAAATAACATATACAAAATCTCTCAAATAAAATTTATCAAATAATAAATCCAACAAACTCAAGTCTAACTTTGCACGATAGAACTGATGTCAATCCACGACCCAAAGCAAACTACCTAAAACCTAATAGCATGAGATAAGTTGGAGTTCTAATCACTCAAGTCCAACAATGATAATAAAGAAAAATAAATTAAACAAAATAGCACAAGTCTTGGAATGAACTAAAAGAGACAGAACACCACTAGGCACACCCTTACCGCCACGCCGCTCCACGATCACTGAACTGAAAATATTTTAGATACATAAATGGGGTGAGCACAAAAACGTACTCAGTGGTGGGGAACAAGGAATATCATTATTTTTGTCCAAACGTATATATATCGCAGGAAAGTAATAGTCAATCATATTCAACCTCACCGGCTTAAAAAACCTGTCACACAGGCATAGGATATATACGTAGTCAATGACTAACCGTCAAGACTCAGCCTCACCGGCTTAAAAATCCTGCCACACAGGCATAGGATATATATACATAGTCAATGACTCACCGTCAAGACTCAGCCTTACAGGCTTAAAAATCCTGCCACACAGACAATGATACACCACACTGGCTATGATTCGCCACACAGGCAATGATACACCACACAAGCTATGATTCGACACACAGGCAATAATATGCCACACAGGCTTTCACCATGAATGTAACAAAACACAACAATGATTATCACCATAAACTTACAGATAGAGTAAATCTCACTATAAATATGTTTATTCCAAATCACATGTTTGCAATTTAAAGAGAATTTTACCCACCTTGTTTTTGTCGAGTACAACAAATCCAAATCAATCAATTTTGGGACGAAGATCCTAGTTGCGTCGCACCTAGTTAAAATAAAATATAATGATTTATAAGGGCTTGTACAAACCTTAAATGCAAAACTCTAACCAACACATACTATTTTATAAAACTTAGGGTCGTTCCAAGAATTTGTCAAATTATTTCAAGACCTTCATAAGTTAAATTGAATTCACTGATTAAATATTTATACAGTAAAACTAATAAAAACATATGATTACTTTGTACAGTAGCAAAAAAAAAAACAAAAACAAAATAGTTATACATATTATAGCTAAGCTTTTAAAGAAATAAATAACTAAATAAAATCTTAGCTAACTAATTAAAAGGAAAACTTGTTCTGCAGAATAAGTTTACGCATGCAATAAATTTGCTGAACATAATACATATGATCACCACATATATTTTTGTCTTTACAAAGTATAATTTTAACGTCATAACTGCCCTTTCTAATTTTTGAATGAATAAGCACCTAACAGCTAATTTACTGAATGCGCTATATTTATTTACAGATAAAATATAAACATATAAAAAGAGTCACATAGTTCATTTATATATGCTTAACATAATGTTAGGTTATAATTTCAGATCATTAAACTTTCTACTGACATTCACAATATGTTAAATTATTAAATTTAATAACATCACACAAAACGTCGCTAGTTCCAAATTAGCAAAACAAATAATACTTGAAAACATTTTCAAGTTCTGAAACTAAATTCTCAAAGACCAAACTAAACAAACAGAATAAATATATAATCAAATCATTTATTAATTTCAAATACCAAATCTGTAAGTACATATGTATTAGACTTTAATTATTCACATATGAAAAGGGAGGAAAAATGAATGAATAGTTTTAAATGGCCCATATATAAATGGCCCAAATGGAATGCGAATGCCCATAACGCTGACCAAATGATTTAGCTTATTCAAAATAAGTAACTATACATATCCATATACGAACACAAATAAAAAGGAGGTGGTCTCCTGTGCGCGCACAGACCACTTTATTTAATTAATTAGTTAATATCTTAATTAAGTAGTTAATTAATCTTAATTAATTAATTAAATTTAATTAAAATTAATTAATTTAATAAATTTTAATTTGAAAGTAATAAATATAATTTTAAATTAATATATCTTAATTTTGAATTAATAAATTCTAATTTTGAATAATAAAGTCTAATTATAAATTAATAAACCCTAATTTTGAATTAATAAACCCTATTTGGAATTAATAAACCCTAATTATGAATTAATAAACCCTAACTTTGAATTAATAAACCCTAATTATTAATTAATAAACTCTAATTATGAATTAATAAACCCTAATTTTGAATAATAAACCCTAATTTTGAATTAATAAACCCTAATTTTGAATTAATAAACCCTAATTATGAATTAATAAACCCTAACTTTGAATTAATAAACCCTACTTGTTAATTAATAAACCCTAATTATGAATTAATAAACCCTAATTTTGAATAATAAACCCTAATTGAAAATAATAAACTCTAATTTTGAATTAATAAATCCTAATTTTGAATTAATAAACCCTAATTATGAATTAATTAAACATTAATTATGAATTAATAAACAAAATAAAAAAAAAAAAAATAACACTTGTGCTGTCACAGATGCTGCACACAAGACACAAGTGTTTGTCAATAAAAGAAGTACGAAGACTTTTAAAAAATAAAAAATAAATTGATACTAAATTCTCAATTAACGATACTAAATGAAACTTACCAGAAAATAATATGATAGAACACTTGCAGCCAAAACTCAAAATCCAAGATTACAATAATACTTGAGAAGATGGCAAAATTTTATATCTGAGAAGATGGTTTCCGGTTGTTGTGCATATATATATATATATATATATATATATATATATATATATATATGCTGTGAATTTTTGTGTGTGTGTATGTGTTTTTTTTTAAGTGTGCGTGCGTGTGTACATATGTATATATATATAAAGTAAATAAGCTAACTCTAATAAGAATCCTACTTCTATTGAAATTCTTGTTAATTAAGTCTTAATTCTACATAAATATAAAATAGAACTTGGGTTCATCAAAATAATATTCTACAAAGCCCAAATTGAGAATAAATAATATAATTTGACAATTATATAAACCCAAAACTTAATAATATAATTTGATAATTTCATAAGCTCAAAATTTATTTCATTACTTAAATTTATATCTCAGAAAGTAAAATTTGAAGCCCTAAAATAAATTATGAAGTTAGTTTTCTAGTAGGCGCAACTACGGACTCCTCAAGTCCAACACAAAATCGAGCATGACAACAAATCCAACGTAAATTATTTAAAATTTTTACAACAAATTAAATCAAGTGGGATGTTACATCCATATTGAGAAAATATAGTTGTAGATTAAACAGAAAAAATAGGGGATGGAAATGCAAAAAATGGCAGTTATCATAAGATATCATTAGGGGCCAAAAGATATGGATATATGTGGAACCAAAAGATTTCAATTCACATTATCTGGCTTATAATAATCAGATGTAAGAATAAGAATATATGGAATATTTCTTCCGGAAGCCCCTATCTAGATAATTCCTAAATAATAAATGATAAATTTATATTATATTTTCTCTATTTTTCCTTAAAGAATCAGAAAGTTTTACTAACATCCTCGTTTGTTTATCAAGATGTTATGTTTTATGTAATAGAGTTTATAGTTTATTGTGTGTTTGTCTCTCCACGGGCTTTAACTTCGTTTAGATTTTATGTTTTGCATTTCTTCATTTATGTAATAAATGATAAATTAATATCATCGGGCACATATACTGTGTAAAAAAGATATAAAGATAAACGATATAAACAAGATAAGTAACCTTTCAGAAGAAGAAAGATACAACATTTTCCGTATTCGTGTGTGTACGAGGGTGTTAATTTTCACACGACACTCCACGAAATTTCTCTTCTTTTATTTACTTATAAATAAATAAATACATGCACCAAAAATCACATGCAATTTTTCCTAGACAAAAACTTGAGTAAGCTCCATCTCACCATGAACTCAATCTTGTTTTTTGTTAAAATAATTATATATCAATTATGGTGAATAAGGATAATTAGATTTTGTTAATTTATAATTAGATTTATTAATTTTTAATTATAATTTTTAATTCAAAATTAGAGTTTATTAATTCATAATTATGGTTTATTAATTCATAATTGAGGTTTATTAATTCACATTTAAAATTTATTAATTTAAAGTTAGGGTTTATTAATCCACAATTAGGGTTTATTATTCAAAATTAGGGTTTATTATTTTCAATTAGAGTTTGTTAATTCAAAATTAGGGTTTATTATTCAAAATTAGGATTTATTAATTCCAACTAGGGTTTATTAATTCAAAATTTTGGTTTATTAATTCACAATTAAGATTTATTAATTCAAAATTAGGGTTTATTAATTCACGATTAGAGTTTATTAATTATAGTTTATTAATTCAAAATTTAGATATATTAATTAAAAATTATTATTTATTAATTTACAATTAAAATTTATTAAACTAATTACTTTTAATTAGAATTAATTTAAGTTAATTAATTAATTAATTTTAATGGGTGGGTCTCACTGCGCGGGCCCGCGCACAGGAGACCACCCCTTTTTCTTATTATTATTTGCACTTCTCAATTGCAACTCTTTAAGGTTTTATGTTTTCATTACTATATTTATCTTACCGATTTTCAATACTTAACTTGATAATTTCAAATTCTAGTATAATACCTATTGAGTCTGTGGCGGTTTACGGAGACAGCGTGGGCACGTTTCCCAGAGCCTTCATGTCGGGCGTTACCGCCGGTTGCGACGAATCGGACAACGCGTGCGTCTGGTTCGTTGGGCGTATCCGGGCGTCTCTTGAGTGCACAAAGCAGGCCCAGGATGGGGCCACACGAGTTGAACCTCGGACCACTCCGTCTTGAGCTCGATCGAACATTGATCCAAAATATGCGGGCGATGGGCGGAACTGGGCCCACGAAACAAGCCCACGAACAAGCCCAAATCCACGATCCGCGGAACTGAATCGGGCGGGCCGGCCAACAGAACCCGAACCGGGTAGGGCGGCCGAGCGGACACCTGCCGGGCGGGCGTGTGGGCTTTTTACAACCCATCACTTGTGCACACAATTATACTAAGTGTTGATGAACCACTTATATGACAATTAATGTATGTACATTAATCGATGTGGGATAAGGATTAATTAATCCATGCTTATCCTCAGCACACATAACTTCATGTTTAAGTGACCAACTTTGATCCATTATTTCTCACTCACCGAAATCGGTTTGAGAATGTGAATACACCACGATCATCTACTCAAAGCGTAGATCGATTCTATGCCATTTAATTTCAAAAAATTAAGCGTTCGTCACTCAAAATCTTGGTCAAAGTAGCTTCACGGAAACTTGACCATATATAATATATATAAATATATATCGATTTCCAACAATCCCCACATGAGTGGAAATAGCCATATGCGTGTATGCGAACCAATTCCCTCAAGAGATGTTAAAATATTTGGACGGTGGTTTATGGCCTTGAACCTTCCATAGTTAGTACCATCAGTACACAGCGGATTAGTGGACACGATGCCTGAACTATTCCCCACAACGCACCGAGACAATGGTATTAACACTTTAACACCTCGACCTCGTCCGTTCTCACGTTTGATTCCATTTTGGCCATGGACATCCACTTTGGATTCATAAGTGTTTAGTTTGAGCCGCCCCGCTTACACTTACATAGGTGATTCTTTACGAGTATCTTGCCATACTCAACCTCCCCGAGGTATCCTAGGAATCATTAAGAGTCGGCGACTCAACCTCACCACTAAGCGAGTTTTTCAACACTCGTTTGCTTTCTAGGAACAGACTAGCTCGAGTGTTTACACGAACTCCTATAGCTTAGTTCTCCCATTGAACCGAGTTCTTGGGATCTCCAGTCATCATGGTTGGGTTACCACTATGATTGTTCTTAAGATGTGGATTTTAATCCCATTCTCTCTAGCAACTTGATCATTTGATCCGGTTCGACCACTTTGGTTAGCGGATCGCGGATTATCTATTGACTTGACATGAGTCGATTGATATAACCCACTGAGATCAAATACCTCACGGTATTATGTCGTCGACGTATATGTCGAGACTTACCATTATCTGAAACCACTTTTTCGCCCGCTGATAGCCGCTTGGCTATCACGGTGAATCATCACGGTGGCGGGTTTAGACCAACATGGAATATCTTCCAAAAATTACAGAGCCACTCGGCTTCCTCACCAGCTTTATCAAAGCTATGAATTACGATTCCATGGTGGATCGGGCTATCGATACCTGTTTGGTGGATCTCCAAGAAACAGACACCTCTGATCGTGAACACGTACCCACTTGTAAAAGTGAATCTTTAGTGTCGGATATCGATTGGCATCACGGTACCCTTGAGTCTTGGGGATATCTCGTGAAATCTGACCCATGATTTTGGTATACTTGAAGTACCTCAAAACTCTTACTAGAAACTTCAATGCTCCTTGCTTGGATTGCTCGTGTAACGACTCAATTGTTCTAGCATAAGCTATGTCGGATCGGGTGCAATTTGTAGATACATCAAACACCCGATGACCTTAGCATAGTCTTCTTGTCCAACGGGTTCACCGTTCTTACTCAGTGAACATTGAGCTCCAGTGGGGTCTTAGCAGTGAAATCGTCAACAGCGTTGAATTTCTTAAGCACTTTCTCGGCGTGGTGAGATTGTGTCGAATAATTCTGCCTCGATCTTCTTAGAATCTTGATTCGAGAATCACATCGCCTAATCCCATGTCTTTCATGTCGAAATTTCTTTTAACATGCCACTTTGTGTCATTAATGACTTGAGTATTGCTACCATGATCAACATGTCATCTACATACGGACACACTATAACATAACCATTATCGGTGTTCTTAACGTAGAACACATTTGTCACACTCGTTGATCTTGAAACCATTTGCCAACATTATATTGTCAAATTTCAAGTGCCATTGCAATGGCGCTTGTTTGAAACCATATAGAGACTTCACGAGTTTGCATACCTTGCCTCTTGACCGGTGCTACAAACCCTTGGTTGCTCTATATACCTCATCCCGGGTCACCGTTCAAAACGCAATCTTAACGTCCATTTGATGAATCTCAAGATTGCGCAAGGCGATTGCGAGAAGCACCGAATAGGCGTAATCCTCGTCACGGTGAATCCCGAATACAAAGAATATTCGGAAGCCATTATATCAATTCTCTAGATGATTTGGCTAGTTAGTGGAACGAGTGAGCTGACGATCAAGAATATTATAGTTTGAAAAACATTTTCAGTCAAAACATGATTAGAAATTAGTGTGCACTGGCAATAGTAATTGTGGGTTTCTTTGCAAAAGCGATAAATATTAATTAAATAAATATTTTGATAATTTTGGTGAAGTCCTCACTTTGTTTTTTCTTCTCTTATAGGAAAGAGAACTGGGTATCGAATTTCGTACACTCATTCATCTAAGGATGAATGTCATATACATAGTTGGACTATTTAATTTATGAGTCAAGCAATTATATCATTATATATCCAATAAAAAAAATAGGATGTAAATAAATCAACGAATAAAACAAAAAAAATTATAAATAATAATTACCCTATCAGAAAAACAGTAATCTATTCTACTAAAAATATGAAGATAAACTTTGTTGACTTGGCTACATAGCAACTCAACTATATTAATGAATTTTGCTTCGTATATATCTATAGTTAATTTCTGAGCAACAGTATACTTTGTGATCGAAGGTCAACGAAATTCCTATTGCCTGAATAAGTAATAAGTTCATTTATAATTTTATTGAAAGCATAAAATAAACCATAATAGCATAATTTCCTAATATTTCATTATCAATAAATTCGAAAAAAGAATGCATGCTCATAAAAATGCTATGATATTAATGCCGCATTAGGATTTTCTAATATAGGTGGAAACTTACAGTAATCTCTATTTATAGGCTTTATTAATATTTTTTGATTAAAAAAAGTTAGGTACAAGAGAAATAAATGTTACATTTGAGCCCGGAGCTTGGGCTCACTAAAGTAGAATTGGCACCTCCTAGTTTATAAATACTTATAAGAATTATAAATTTCATAAGTTTATCTATAACCCTCTTACGACCGAATTATTATTTATCCATAGTATAATCTTTCAAAGAAAAAGATCAATTAAAATAACAAATATACAAAGATTGATTGAGCTTTCTCAATGCGACAAGGTATTCACACTTTGTGAACACTTTCTGTGAACATTGCTGATATCTAGTTTACGTTTTTATTTATCTATTAATATAGTTTTTATTCTAATACCTCATAATCAAATTTATAAGTTGTTGAAATCAACGCGTATATATATATATTTATTATATATTTGGTCAAGTTTCCAGGAAATAAATTTGACCAAGATTTTGAGTGACGTAACTTTTAATTTTGTGAAATTAAATGGCATAGAATCGATCTACGTTTCGACTAGATGATCGTGGTATATTCATATTCTCAAATCCGATTTCCAGTAAGTGAGAAATTGTGGATCAAAGTTGATCACTTAAACATGGAGTTATGTGCTTAAGCGGATAAGCATAGATTAATTAATCTTTATACCACATTGATTGATGTACCTCCATTAATTGTCTATATAAATGGTTCATTGAACACTTAGTATAATTATGTGCACAAGTGATGGGCTAGAAAGCCCACGCCGCGCGCCGCCGCCGCCGCCTGCCGTGCCGCCGCCGGTGCCCGGCCGGCCCGCCCAGCTCCACTCCGGTTTCGTGGTCCGTGGTCCGTGGATCTTGGATCTTGGTCTTTGGGTGGTCTTTGGACTGTTCTTTGGGCTTGTTCGTGGGCCTGTTCCGTGGGCCAATGCCCGTATCTTTTGGATCAATGTTTGATTGAGCCCAAAGATGGAGTTGATCCGAGGCCCAACTCGTGTGGCTCAATCCGTTAGGCCTACTGTGCACATGAAGAGACGTCCGGATACGTTCAATTAACCTGGACGCACGCGCTATCCAGATTCGTCGTAACTGTCTGTAACATCCCGACATGATGGCTCTGCGGGAAACGTGGGTGTAAATCCCACCTTGTCTCTAGAAACCATTGCGTAACACCCTCTGCACTCAATGGGGGACATAATTTTGTAACACCCGACATCAATACGGGTGTTGACTCCAGCATGCTCCCCCTGAGGAGGATGACGCCTATAAATAAATAGGACATGTCTCCCTAACATTAGCCACCTACTGTCAATCTGCATACCAGCATACTCTCTGCATTCTTAGCTCGTATTCAAGCTCTGTCCTCGCCTTCATCCAGTTCGCCGGAGCTCGTTGGTCTGCGGTGCTGCCACCTTCGAGACGCTGTCGATTTATCTTTGGGGATGATATGCAAGAACCGAGAGTACTACCGGGGCGTATCTCGTCTTACGGAAAGAGGCCTCATCACCTTCGTCCAGTTCACCGGAGCTCGTTGGTCTGTGGTGCTGCCATCTTCGAGGCGCTGCCATTTTATCTTTGGGAACGATACGCCAGAACCGAGAGTACCATCGGGGCGTATCTCGTCTTGAGCAAAGAGGCCTCATCGACTCGGCATTAGAATACGGTTATTGCATTTACTTCTATTTAAAGTTCTTTTTAGTTTGATCTCCTATATTTTTGTTTTCGAGTTGTAATACGTCCGGCAAGTTTTGTACTACACTATACGCTTTTTCCAACAATCGCAAGATGAGATATACTTGCCACCAAGGAGTTCAGACTTTTAATTAACTTAAAACTTTCGAAACTAATACCTTTACTTGGAGATGTCGACTGTACCTGCCACCGACTCCGCCTCCGCCGCTGCCTCTGCTGCTGCTGCCACTTCTGGCGCTATGGCTAGGGCCATGTTTGGTTTGATACATTCGGGGTCAACCATTGGACCCTTTGGGTCGACTGTTGGTTCCACTTTTAGTGGTTCAACAATTGGTTCCACTTTTAGTGGTTCCATTAGTTCGACGACTGCACTTTTCAGTGGGTCGACTATTGGATCCATGGGATCTAACACTGGTGGTTCTCATTCGAGTCCTATGTTTCAGTACACTTCAAGTGGTGCGGGTGGATCCGATTATAGATCGATCTCGATGTCTGTTCATACCGCGAGGATGATGCCGCCCGCCGAGAAGCCACCGAAGTTTGGAGGATCCGACTTCAAGAGATGGCAGCAAAACATATTGTTCTACCTCACGAAGTTGGGCTTCGCCAACTTCTTGGTGGAAGATAAGCCCGCCGTACCAGGGGCTGAAGTGACGGACTTTCACGTCCGAGCAAAGATATGACAATCAAGACCGGCGACTATCTTTGTAAAACTTTATACTTGGTAGTTTAGAAGATAGCTTGTATAGTGTATATGTTGTTGTAACGACATCCAAATGTATGTGGGATGCGTTAGAAAAGAAGTACTGTAGTGATGATGCAGGTACAAAGAAGTTCATTGTAGTCAAGTATTTGGACTACAAGATGGTCGATTCTCGACCAATCATGGACCAAGTGCAAGAGTTCCAACTCACTGTACACGAGGTTCAAGTCTAAGGACATACTTTTTTGGACGGCTTTGTCGTCGCTACAATGATTGAGAAGCTACCCCCTGGGTGGAGAGACTTCAAGGTCTACCTTAAGCACAAGCGAAAGGATATGACACTTGAAGACTTGATCGTGAAACTGCGCATAGAGTCTAACCTAAAGAAGCAAGATCAAAAAATGAAATGCTTGATCGATGCTAAAGTCAACCTGTTGGAGAGAGACGGTCCATCCAACAAACATGTTCATCCTAATGTCAAAGACAAAGGCAAAGGGAAGGTGGTTACCCATAAGTTTGATGGGGACTGTTACAATTGTGGCAAGCATGGCCGCATGATGAAGGACTGCCGTCAGTCGAAGAAGAAGAAGAAGAAGGCTAAGCAAGTTGCCAACATTGTCGAGAAGGACTTCGAAAAATAGGATAAGGATTATTTGGCTGCTGTGGTGACCGAGGAAGTCAACCACGTTGAGAATCAAGGTGGATAGTTCATTGACACTGGCACAACTGTGCATGTCTGCACCGACAAGAGGCGTTTCTCCACCTACACGCCTGTTGATGGAAGGAAGCTCAACATGGGAAACCAAGCTTCATCCGAGGTTGTCGGAGTTGGTGACTTGGTGCTCAAGATGTCATCCGACATTGAGATCATGTTAAAGGATGTGCTGCATGTCCCAGACATTCACAAGAATTTAGTGTCGGGCTCGATTTTAGTTAATAAGGATTTTAGACTAGTTTTTGAGTCAGACAAGTTTGTCTTGACTAAGTTTGGAAAGTTTCTTGGTAGAGGTTATCTCACCGGGGGTCTTTTCAAATTGAATGTAGTGGTTGTACGTCGTGTACCCAAAATTGCTATGAATGAAAATGCATTTACTTTCTCTTACTTGACTGAGTGCTCTGATTTATGGCATTGTAGATTAGGACATGTTAATCTAAATGCAATAAAAAGATTAGTAAATTTAGATTTACTAAAATTAAATGAAGTAAATACACAAACGAAATGTGAGGTTTGTGTGGAAGCCAAAATGGCTAAGTTACCGTTTCATTCGGTAGAGCGGAGCACTAAACCTCTAGAACTGATTCACACTAACGTGTGTGATTTAAAATTTATACAAACTGGAGGTGGTAAAAAGTACTTCATCACGTTTATTGATGACTATACAAGATATTGTTATCTTTATCTTCTAAGAAGTAAAGACGAGCCTATTGAAGCTTTTAAAAACTTCAAGAACGAAGCCGATAATCAACTAAGCTGTCGAAATAAGATTATTCGAAATGATAGAGGGGGAGAATATGTAGCTCCGTTTGAAGCATTATGCAACGAAAGTGGTATAATACATCAAACGATAGCTCCTTATTCACCTCAGTCTAATGGCGTTGCTGAACGTAAAAATCGAACACTTAAGGAGATGATGAATGCTTTGTTGATTAGTTCAAGGTTGTCCCAGAACTTGTGGGGGGGGGAAACTATTTTGACAGCCAAGTACATACTGAACAAGATTTCACTTAAGGGTAAGGATGTCACTACTTATGAGTTATGGAAAGAAAGAAAGCCATCGTACAAATATCTTAAAGTGTGGGGGTGTTTGGCTAAGGTTGAGGTGCCTCTTCCTAAACAAGTTACAATTGGACCTAAAATAGTCGATTGTATCTTTATTAGGTATGCACTAAACAACAGCGTCTATCGTTTTCTGATCCACAGGTCAGAGGTACCAGATATGACTGTGGGGACGACGATTAAATCAAGGAATGCTATATTCTTTGAAAGTATTTTTCCTTGTAAAGACAAGGATAAAAGTGAAGCCAGCTCTAGCAATAGAGCTGATGGTGAAGCTTCGAGTTCTAAACCTTTGTAGGAAGAACCGACATTGCATAAACGATTGAGGTCTAATCCGGAGGGATCAGAACTGAGATGTGGCAGTAGAGTCAGTACGCCAAAGGATTTTGGTCCTGACTATATTGCATTCATGTTGGACGAAGAACCAACTTCGATCAAAGTAGCCTATGCTCGACTGCACGGGATGCTCGGTGAGAGGTCGCTCAAAGTGAGATTGATTCCATTCGCAAAACCACACTTGGTCCGATTGATTTTCCGAAGGTTGTAAGCCCTTAGGATTCAAATGGATCCTTAAAAAAAGTATAAGGCAGATGGATCAATTGAAAAGTATAAGGCCCGTTTGGTTGTCAAAGGGATTAAACAAAGAGAGGGATACGATTTCTTCGATACCTATTCACCTATGACGAGGATTACGTCTATTAGGGTGCTTCTCGCAATTGCTGCTTTGCACAATCTTGAGATTCATCAAATGGACGTTAAGACTGCGTTTTTGAATGGTGAACTCGAGGATGAGGTATATATAGAGTAACCCGAAGGGTTCGTAGTACCTGGTCAAGAGGGTAAGGTATGCAAACTCGTGAAGTCTCTATATGGTTTGAAACAAGCGTCGTTGCAATGGCACTTGAAATTTGACAATGTTATGTTGGCAAATGGTTTCAAGATCAACGAGTGTCACAAATGTGTCTACGTTAAGAATACTGATAATGGCTATGTTATAGTGTGTCTGTATGTAGATGACATGTTGATCATGGGTAGCAATAGTCAAGTCATTAATGACACGAAGCGCATGTTAAATAGAAATTTTGACATGAAGGATATGGGGTTAGTTGAAGTGATTCTTGGAATCAAGATTCTAAGAATATCAGACGGAATTATCTTGACACAATCTCACTACGTCGAGAAAGTGCTTAAGAAATTCAACGCGTTTGATAGTTTACCTGCTAAGACCCCATTGGAGCTCAATGTTCACTTGAGTAAGAACAGAGGTGAACCTATTGGGCAAGAAGACTATGCTAAGGTCATCGGGTGTTTGATGTATCTTACAAATTGCACCCGACCCGACATAGCTTGCACTGTGAACAAATCTTTCGTATCAGATATTCCAAGCAAAGAGCATTGGAAGGCTCTAGTGAGAGTTTCGAGGTACTTGAAGTATACTCAAAATCATTGGCTGCATTTCACGAGATATCCCCCAGTACTTGAAGGGTACTGTGATGTCAATTGAATATCTGACACGAAAGATTCACTTTCTAAAAGTGGGTACGTGTTCACGATTGAGGGAGGTGCTCTTTCTTAGAGATCCACGAAACATACGTGTATAGCCCGATCCACCATGGAATCAGAATTCATAGCTTTGGATAAAGTTGATGAGGAAGCCGAGTGGCTCCGTAATTTTTAGAATATATTCCATGTTGGTCTAAACCTGTGCCATCGGTGATGATTCACTGCGATAGCCAAGCGGCTATTGGAATGGCGAAAAATGGTTTGTATAATGGTAAGTCTCGACATATACGTCGGCGATATAATACCGCGAGGCATTTGATCTCAAGTGAGGTTATCTCAGTTGACTATGTCAAGTCAATAGATAATCTGGCAGATCCATTGACCAAAGGGTTTAACCGGGATCAAATGATCAAGTTGCTAGAGGGAATGTGATTAAAATCCACATCTAAAGAACAATCATAGTGGTCACTCAACCATGATGACTAGAGATTCCAAGAACTTGGTTCAATGGGAAAACTAAGCTATAGGAGTTCGTGTGAAAACACTCAAGTTAGTATGTTCCCTAGAAAGCAAACGAGTGTTGAAAAACTTGCCTAGTGGTGAGGTTGAGTCGTTGACTCTTAATGAATCCTAAGATACCTCGAGGAGGTTGAGTATGGAAAGATATTCGGTAAAGAATCACCTATGTAAGTGCGAAGTGTGGCCGCTTCAAACAAAGCAGTTATGAATCCAAAGTGGATGTCCATGACCAAAATGGAATCAAACGTGAGAACGGATGAGGTTGGGGTGTTAAAGTGTTAATACCATTGTCTCAGTGCACATTGTGGGGGAATAGTTCAAGGCATCGTGTCCACTAATCCGCCTGTGTACTCAATGGTACTAACTATGGAAGGTTCAAGGCCATAAACCATCTATCCAAATATTTTAACATCTCTTGAGGACTGAGCTGTGTCTGCATACATGCATATGGCTATTTCCACTAATGTGGGGATTGTTGAAATCAACGATATATATATATATATATATATATATATATTATATTTGGTCAAGTTGTCAAGAAGCTACTTTGATCAAGATTTTGAGTGACGTAACATTTAATTTTATAAAACTAAATGAAATAGGATCGATCTATGTTTCAAGTAGATGATTGTGGTGTATTCACATTCTCAAATCCGATTTCCGGTAAGTGAGAAATAGTGGAACTAAGTTGGTCACTTAAACATGTAGTTATGTGCTTAAGGGGATAAGCATGGATTAATTAATTCTTATCTCACATTGATTAATGTACTTTCATTAATTGTATATATAAGTGGTTCATTGAACACTTAGTATAATTATGTGCACAAGTGATGGGCTGGAAAGCCCACGCGCATGCCGTCGCCGCCCGCCCTTGCCCGAGCCCGTGCCCGTGCCCGTCGCACGGTGCCCGGGCCCGACCTAGCGCCGGCTCTGATTCCGTGGTATGTGGATCTTGGATCTTGGCAATAGGTCTTTTGGTAGTCTTTGGGCTGTTCTTTGGGCCTGTTCGTGGGCCTGGTGCCGTGGCCCGATTCCCGTATCTTTTGGATCAATGTTTGATCGAGTGTTAGACTTAAAAGATCACTAATAAAGTCCCTTGCAATCTAACGAGGTTTTCCTAGCGAGCAAGTTAATCCGAGTCGTCTCTCAAGGAAAAGTTAATAGGGCGTTACTAAGTTACCACATGAAAGCAATTAAATTCCTAAACATTCTAATCACAGAGAGTTGTTTGATCGCCACTTTAAAACTGTAGATTACCTAGGCGATGAATTATTAAGGAATGAAATACGAATTAACTAGGTGGAAATTGGCAAAGCAAATAAATTATCTAGATAAGAATTAAACCATAAATTGAAGAACACAGAATCAACATGATAAACCCTAGGCATAATTCGAAGCGAATAAAGACAAGACAAGAATAATTAAACCAATACCAATATTAATCAACACCAAAACGTAGAAACCATCATCAAAGAAAGACGAGAAAATCGAAGAAAGCGATAAAAAAATCTTACGAATAAGAATAAAAGATAGAATTAAATATTAAATTGTTCAGGAGTAGTAATTCAACAATATAAACCTTACAAATAATAATCTTCAATCCATAGAGCAAAGTAAACTTGAAGGAGGAAAATCGTCTGGAGATGAGGCGCACAACGAAAGAAAAACTGAAAGAATGAATATGAGGGGTGGGTTTTCAGCGTTTAAAACATATATATAGCGCTTAGAAAAATCACACGCAGCGTCGGACGCGAACTCGGCCAGACCGGACGCCAGTTATGAAACAAGGCAAACGCGAGCAGCCAAATAGCGGACGACGCAACGCCGGACTCGCGCGCTCTCGGAATGGGGTGCCAACGCCGGACGCATGCCAGCGCCGGACGCATCGACTTCCTGGATGTTCTTCAATTCTTGTGAAGCACCGGACGCGACGAGTCTCGGGATGATTTCAACGGACGCCCGCGGGACGCGGAGCCCTCTGAGTCTTAGGCTTGGCGCCGGGGCCTTGCCGCTCTCGGGACGATGCTTGCTTTAGGCCGCCAGTACGGATGCCTTGGCCGGGCGTAGGTGCTCATCGGACTCGGAACCCACGGACGCGGGTCTTTACTTCGCTCGATCGCTCACTTTTCTAACACGAAACGCAGTATAAAGGTAAGACGAGTATCATATCCACAGGGAGTGTAACGCAAAATCTGAAGCTAACAATCTAATCCTTCATCATTATCCAATGGATAGATTTGATTTATAAAGGGTTTAGGGCTTGAATATTAAATCCAAAGCAAAAGGTAACAACTTAAAAATAAACGAAAGCAATAAACAATCAAAAGATGATAATAAGATAGAAAGACTAACCTAGGGATGCACAAATCCTACCCACCACGTATGTTTATCCCGCTCTATTAACCAATTTTAATCCGCACAAGATGGAAGATCACATATGTAACCACCAATTTGATTCGACAATTGTGGCGATTGATTACTAATTTTCCTATTCTTTATTCGCCTCTAGGTGAAAATAAGTAACTCCAAAAGGATCACAAAGAATATGCTTCCTCTGAATGTTCCTATCTCAGCTACGACTCAAAGCTTATTCGTATCATGCATTAAAGATCGATTGATAATTAAAACGGTTAAGTTAAGTAATTAACTGGCAACTAGATATATGCATCAAGATTGATCAGAAATTAACACATATAATTAAGCACCAAGAATCATAAATCAATGCATGGAAGGTAAATAATAATAGCAGGAATCACAACATTTAGGATAGAATCATGCAAACCCTAAAGTTAGAACGGAATTTAGCTAGACATAATAGACGAAATAAAATACGAAATAATCATAGAAATAGGAATTAAATAGATAAAACCCGTAGTGTAGCGTCGGAAGAACAATCATTGGTTTCGTATCCCAACCTCAAAGAAAAACGATAAAACATGAAAATTGTTTGGACAAAAGCGTTCCGAAGCGTCGACAATACGTAAAACTAGTGCAGAACAATGCAAAAACTAATGCTAGATGGTTCTAAATCAAAGCTAGAGTGCAAAAAAAAAATGAAAGAACATGAAAAACTGAGGAAAAACGTTCATGAGAGCTCCAGGGGCGCGAGGGAGGCTATGCCCTATTTATAGGCAAAGGGTGAAAACCCTAATTTTCGGCTCATCCGCTACGCTTCGCGGCCGACCTCGCGGTCGCGAGCTCGGTCGCTAGGTATCTTCGCACGCGCGTCTTCTTTGGCTTGCAACAGGACATGCAGCCGCTAGGTGAGCTTCGCGACCTGGCTCGCGGTCGCTAGCCATGGTCGTGAGAAATCGGGCAGAGGCTCTTCTTCGGAGGCATCTCTCGCGGTCGCTTCTCGCGGTCGCGTGGTGTGGTCGCGTCGTATGGTTTTTCCTCGCGGCTGACCTAGCAGTCGCTAGGTCGGTCACGAGACATCATCCATGCGCTAATCTTCGGCTCGCGACTGGGCTAGCGGTCGCGAAGGTGGCCGCTAGCCCCTGTTTTGCCCTTCTTTTGCTCGTGCTTCGTTCCATGCTTCGATTATCATCTTATAAGCCTACAAAACATCAAATAGGAACCCAAGAGCAGTATCTTCCAAAAATATATAAAAGTATTAAGATCCGATACATAATCGCACTTAATAGATCTAAAATCATCTTAAATTATCAACAATAAACGTGTAAAAATGCATTTATCAGCTTTCTCATGACGCGATGTGCACCCAGCGCCGGCTACGCCGAGTCCGGTGCTTGGGTGCGCTTTTTATGCACAAAATGGTTCAACGCGATCATTCCCTACACAAAACGAAAACGAACATGATTCCAATAAAAGATATTCAAATATAAACCAAAAAGGAACCAAATCGTCAAAAAAAAACAAGGAAAAACATAACCAAAACATGTAAAACAACACCCCCACACTTAACTCTTTGCTTGTCCTCGAGCAAACTTTAGTTTCTTGAAAAGAATGGTACACATCGAATTAATACTTCAAATAGAATCAATCACATATTCCCATCCTTTCAATGCATCTTCATAATATGATTCTCAATACAATGATCATCATTCATCAATCCAAACATGTGACTTATCAAAGAATAGCTGTGCTTCGACTCAAATATGATTTCAAAAATCAATATACGACACACATGGTTCCCTTTCATGTAAGACATCCCAAAGATAAAAATAAATAAAACATGTGGCACTTAAAACCAATTATAGGACAATAATCATTAGGTGAAACCTTCAAGTAGTACACTCGAGTATCCTAACGTAGATATCTATACCAATCGCATAGAGTCTCCATTCGAGAGACAACACAAGCAACCCCTTATTCGAATTTTAAGCCCACTTATTTTTAAAATCACAACAATGATTTTCTTTTTCTTTTCTTTTCTTTCTTTCTTTTTTTTTTATTATGGAAAAATCAAACAAGAAAAAGGGTCCCATGTATGAAATATATGACAACCGATCACACACATTATCTAATCACATCTTTTCTAATCATGTCCCACAGTTCAAGTTGACATCTAAGTTTCATCATACTAAAAACTACATATACCAAGACGAAATGAAATTCAGATCAAAACATAATTAATTCAACTTAAAGCACAATATTTCACACACCATTTATTTCAAGAACACAAAATCCTCTCTTATTCAAACAAAAAGTTAAGGACAAAACAAAAACGAAACAGAAAATGACAAAACAGAAACAAAACAGAAAATGAAACCCCCTCACACTTAAAACAGGAAAGGTCCTCATTGCATAAAAATATATAAGAGAATAGAAGAGGCGACTTCCCTGAAAGCGAAGAAATGGAACAGCGGGGCATCAAGCATGAAACAAAACCTTCCACTGGATTATAAATAGAAAATGTGGCTGAGTACATTCTACCGATATCTTCCACGGGTTCCTCCATAGGAGCATCGTCGTCTCGAGGGTGACGGAAGCTAGAGCTGACAGCTTATTTAGTTCGAATGATGTTGATAAGCGTGCAAGTGAGCAGGTGACGAACGTGAGGAGTGACTGGACACTGGAGCTGTTCGGAAGGAAACGCCGAACGCAGGGAAACGCTCGCTGGGGTGCAAGGGTCCCATGTATGAAATATATGACAACCGAACACACAAATTATCTAATCACATCTTTTCTAATCATGTCCCGCAGTTCAAGTTGACATCTAAGTTTCATCACACTAAAAACCATATATACCAAGACGAAATGAAATTCATATCAAAACTTAATTAATTCAACTTAAAGCACAATTCTTCACGCACCTTTTATTTCAAGAACACAAAATCCTCTCTTATTCAAACAAAAAAGTTAAGGACAAAACAAAAACGAAACAGAAAATGAAAAAAGAAATAAAACAGAAAATGAAACCCCCCTACACTTAAAACAGGCAAGGTCCTCATTGCATAAAAATATATAAGAGAATAGAAGAGGCGACTTCCCTGAAAGTGAAGAAACGGAACGGCGGGGCATCAAGTATGAAACAAAACCTTCCACTGGATTATAAATAGTAAATGTGGCTGAGTACATTCTATCGATATCTTTCACGGGTTCCTCCATCGGAGCATCATCGTCTCGAGGGTGACGGGAGCTAGAGCCGACAGCTTGTTTAGTTCGAACCATGTTGATATACGTGTAAGTGAGCAGGTGATGAACGTGAGGAGTGACTGAACACTGGAGCTATTCGGAAGGAAACGTCGAACGCAGGAAAACGCTCGCTGGGGTGTGAGGCACGGGAGCACCGGAAGGAAGCAAACGCGCACAGTGGCATAAGGCGCTGAAGGTAGCGTCGGACGGAGCGAGACGCGGCGTTGGGGTGCAGCGCTGGGCAGGTGCACGACGCTGAAGAAAACACCGACGAGAGGTGAGAACGCGCGCATCGCTGGGAAATAGCGTCGGACGGGAGTAGTTGGGTGCTGGCTTGTGGCGCGGCGGTGCGGACAACGCCGGCGATGGAGGAAGCGGGGCTGCGGACGGTGGCGCGCGCAAAGATCGAGGCGTTGAGAGGCAAACATCGGTTGAAAAGAGAGAACGCTGGACGGGAGGTATCGAGCGCCGGGCGGAGGAGTGAGCGGCGCTGGGCATGGAGAAACGGAGGGAGAGAGAGAGACGGGGCTAATTCTTGCTCGTCGGCCGATCCCATGAAAACCTCTTCTACTGCGTGTGCCTGCAAAAATACATTCTAGACCAAGGGCTCAATAGCATCAACAAAGGCACAATCATCTATATAATGAGTAGTAGGGGCTTTAAGGCCGTCTCTCACAGAAAATGTAACCGTAGTCCCCAAAACAGTCTTCTTGATAAGGCCACTCTTGACATCTATCATGGTATTAGTGGTGGCCATAAACGGTCTACCTAGGAGAATAGTATGAGACCTACCATCCTCCTGTACATCCCCGATTTCCTAAACCACAAAATCCATCAAAATTATTAAACCCCCCACATTAACCATAACATTTTCCACTATCCCCTTAGGGTATCTCATAGATCTATCAACTAATTGAAGGGTCATTCCTATGGGTTTCAACTCCTTAAGACCTAATTCTTGAAAGATAGAATAAGGCATCAAATTAATCCCCGCCCCCAAATCAAGCATACCCAAGGCCTCTTTCCCATTCCCAATAGCAATTTTAATGATAAAGCTACCTGGATCGCGAAGCTTGGGTGGAAGAGGAAGTTGCATGATCAAATTAGCCGTCTTGGAGACCACCACATTGTCAATGTCTCCCCAGTTCCTCTTATTGTAAGTGAGCTCCTTAAAGAACTTAATATAGGTAGGGATAGCCCGGATGACGTCCAACAGAGGCAAGTTGACATGCACTTGAGACAACAACTTGTACAAATCGCTGAACTGTTGGTCTTGCTTGGCATTCGTCAATCGCTGGGGACAAGGGACCCGGGGCTTGAACAATGCCTTTGTAGATCGTCCCGGCGGAACATAAGGATTGGAAGCTTTGTGCAACGCACTCTCCACTTTCTTCTCGGGAACCTCTTCTTCTACATGAGGTTGCTCAGCGTCGACAGTGGGTGACTGTGAAGGCACGGGAGTTGGCATAGTTACCTTGTTGTCGATAACCTTTCCACTTCGTAGCACCGTCAGGGCATGAGCTTGATGAGCTTGCCCTGGAAACTTGTTCCTTTCACCCTGCTGCCTCATCTTATTAATTGAAGTGGTAATCTGACCCATAATATCCTCGAGGCGCCTCATCGTCGCCTCAGTACTGTCGATTCTCTGATTGTTCTTAGTGATGTAGGCGTCGAGAGACTCCTCAGAAGGAGTCCGCTGAGATAGCGGGGAGCCGCGTGGAAAATGTTGTGGCAGCGGAGGCTGTTGAGGGTACTGCTGCGGTGGAGGCTGCTGAGGGTACTGCTGCGGCAGAGACGGTTGCTGTGTGTATGGCTACTGAGGTGGCGGTGGCTGCTGCGGGTAGGGATACTGTGGGTATGACGGTGGTGGATATGAATCTTGCTGACATCGACATCGCTGACCATAAGCTGCTTGCTCGACGGTGCTTCCGAGATGGAGTGCTTTTCTGACGGATCTTTGCTGCGATGTAGGGCGTCTAGTTTGTGAGTTTGAACCCGACCCCTGACCTTGGCTCTGATTATTCCATCTCGAGTTGTACTGCGGCTGAGTTTGTTCATAGGTCGGCCTCGGCTCATAGGTCTGCTGAGGCGGAAAGCCTTGCATAGCATAGGCCTTTACTCCATCTTCATAGACGGGTGCTCCCATATTAGGACAAACATCGGCTGTATGTCCCATTTCCATGCAAATTCCACAAGGCTGCATAGAGAAATCCTGAGGAGGTGCGACGAACTCCTGCGAAGGTGCAGCAAATCCCTGGGATGATGAAGGCAACTCGGCCTGTTTCATCTTCATCTCATTCATTTCCCTCATAAGCTACGCCATCTGTCTCATTAATTCTGATCCTGTCTCCACGGAATTTACAGTGGACCGGCACGTACTAGATGCCTTCTGGAGGGAGTTGTTTGTCATGACATCAAAAATCTCATCTAGAGTCTCGGCTGTGATATGAGCTATGTTGCCCCCTGCCGCGTCGTCAGCTTTTTCCTAATAGGATTTAAGGATCCCGTCACAGAAGAATTGGCACAAGAGAACTAACGGGAAAAAATGATGTGGGCATTGCCTCTGTAGCTCTTTAAATCTTTCTCTTGCTTCATGAAACGGCTCATCCAGTTCTTGCTTGAACGACATAATCTTGGATCGAAGATCTTTGGTCTTCTGCTGCGGATAGAATCTAAACATGAACTGCTCCACCATAGTGTTCCAATTTGCCAAAGAGTCGGCGGGAAAACTCATAAGCCAAGACTTGGCTTTATCCTTCAGAGCATAAGAAAAACAACGCATCTTCAACTGCTCCTCATTCAGGCCACATAGAGGGAATGATTGCACCACTTGATTGTACTCTCTGATGAAGCTTAAGACATCCTCATTCGCCATGCCATGAAAAGTGGGAATGCGATTGAAATGATTTGGCTTCAACTCATACCCTCGTGCCGCGGGGCACAACACAATAGGGCTTGTAGTTTTCCCTATCTTTGGGTGGAAGTAATTCCCCATCAGGCGAGGAGTAGCGTTCGCGCCATGATTGTTGTTTACATTGTCATGGTTATTGTTTTGTCGGTCACCCATGGTTCTCGGTGGGGATTCTTCAAACAAGAAATTCTCGACGGTAGTGAATCCTCCTTCGAGAGTGAGAGAACTGTCCTCACAGAAGCTATCACGATCGGAGTGATCAAACTCCGCCACACTAGGCAGTCGCGGTTTCCTTGGCTTGCGAGTATCCTTCAACGGGGATGCCAATCTAGGATTTAGACTTCGGTGTCCCTGCATACACAACACTCAACAAACGAGATCAAACGTAACTGCGGTACAAAATAAGAAAGGCAAGGAGAAGAATAAAAACGAAAAACATACAACATTAATAAAACGCCTAATGTTTTCCCCGGCAACGGCGTCAAAATTTGTTGGACTTAAATGATCACTAATAAAGTCTCTCACAATCTAACGAGATCTTCCTAGCAAGCAAGTTAATCCGAGTCGTCTCTCAAGGAAAACTTAACAGGGCGTTACTAGGTTACCACACGAAAGCAATTAAATTCCTAAACATTCTAATCACAGAGAGTTGTATGATCATCACTTTAAAATTGTAGATTACCTAGGCGATGAATTATTAAGGAATGAAAGACGAATTAACGAGGCGGAAATTGGCAAAGCAAATAAATTATCTAGACAATAATTAACCCTAAATTGAAGAACACGGAATCAACATGATAAACCCTAGGCATAATTCGAAGCGAATAAAGACAAGATAAGAATAATTAAATCAATACCAATATTAATCAACACCAAAACGTAGAAACCATCATCAAAGAAAGACGAGAAAATCGAAGAAAGCGATAAAGAAATCTTACGAATAAGAATAAAAGATAGAATTGAATATTAAATTGTTCGGGAGTAGAGATTCAACAATATAAACCTTAAAAATAATAATCTTCAATCCAAAGAGCAAAGTAAACTTGAAGGAGGAAAATCGTCTGGAGATGAGGCGCACAACGAAAGAAAAACTGAAAGAATGAATTTGAGGGGTGGGTTTTCAACGTTTAAAACATATATATAGCGCCCGAAAAATCACACGCAGCGCCTGACGCGAACTCAGCGTCGGACGCGCGCGTTATGAAACAAGACGAAAAGCGAGCAGCCCAGCGCCGGACGCATGCAAACACCGGACTCGCGCGCTCTCGGAATGGTGTGCCAGCGTCGGACGCATGCCAGCACCGGACGCGTCGACTTCCTGGATGTTCTTCAATTCGTGCGAAGCGCCGGACATAATGCAGCGCCGGACGCGACGAGTCTCGGGACGATTTAAGCTTCGGGCGCCCAACGCCGGACGCGGGAGCCCTCTGGAGTCTTAGGCTTCAGCGCCCAGCGCCGGACGCATGCCAGCGTCGGACGCGGGCGCTCTCGGGACGATGCTTGCTTTGGGCCACCCAGCGCCGGACGCACGCCAGCGCCGGACGCGTTGCAGCACTGGACACGGGTCTTCACTTCACTTCCTCATGACGTGATGCGCACCCAGCGCCGGCTACGCCGAGTCCGGCGCTTGGGTGCATTTTTTATGCACAAAATGGTTCAACGCGATCATTCCCTACACAAAACGAAAACGAACATGATTCCAATAAAATATATTCAAATATAAACCAAAAAGGAACCAAATCGTCAAAAACAAACAAGGAAAAACATAACCAAAACATGCAAAACATCGAGCCCAAAGATGGAGTTGGTCTAGTTCAACTCGTGTGGCCCAATCCGTTGGGCCTCTTGCACTTGAAGAGACTTCGGATACGTCCAATGAACACGGGCACGCTACCGCCCGATTCATCGAATCGCTTGTCGATACGATGCCGACATGATGGCTCCGTGGGAAACTTAAGTGTAACTCTCACTTTGTCTCCAGAAACTGCCGCGTAACCCCCTCTGCACTCAATGGGGGACATAACTTTGTAACACCCGACATCAATGTGGGTGTTGACTCCAGCATGCTCCCCATGAGGAGGAGGACGCCTATAAATAGGATATGTCTCCCTAGCATTAGCCACCTACTGTCAATCTGCATACCAGCATACTCTCTGTATTCTTAGCTCGTGTCCAAGCTCTGTCCTCGCCTCCGTCCAGTTCGTCGGAGCTCGTTGGTCTGTGGTGCTGCCACCTTCGAGACGCTACCATTTTATGGGGACGATACGCCAGAACCGAGAGCACTAACGGGGCGTATCTCGTCTTGCGAAAAGGGGCCTCCTCTACTCGACATTAGAATACGGTTATTGTAGTTACTTCTGTTTCAAGTTCTTTTAGTTTGATCTCCTATATTTCTGATTTCGAATTGTAATATGTCTGACAAATTTTGTAATGCATTGTACGCTTTTTCCAACATAAGTTACATAAAAATTACAGTTCGATTTATTTTGTATTCGCCTATTTGAAGTTAAAGGGATATGAGAATAAAACAAGTTTTGATTTGTATAAAAATCTATAAATTTGATTATCTTAATAATCATTTATGAGGTATTAGAATAAAAAAATATTAAAAGAAAAAAATATTGAAATCGACTAAATATCTGCTTATAAAATGTGCATGTATATATAGTGAGATTTAAATTCAGTGGAATTCTAATACTTCAATGATGGCTACATTAAATCTAACACCATAAGAGCTAAGATTTTATATCAATCTATACTTTATCACTCTGTTCTCCCACGCAAATAGTCTGTATATATATAGTATCAAATAACAAATTTTAAAATTTTGTCGAAGCTTATCCTACATTTCTTCAGCAATACGTAAGTGTTGCGTCACTAGTTCATAAATTTAATCTAGTCAAGCTATATGGATATTTATCCGTCATAGTTTGAATCAATCATTTAATAATTAAAATTAATCAATCCACAAATTTGACTTATCTATTTATAAATGCGAAGGAAGTGATGCAAAAAAGCGTGGACAATCCTCTAAACAAGATTTTCTTCTTACCAAATAAATTAAAATTACTGCCAGGTAAGATCTAAGTTGTAAACATTACAATATCTATTTCTGAATTAGGGATTATTTCATAGTATAGAATATTTGGTTCCATACCCAACTTTGTTTGGCAGTTACTTTTGTAAGTACAT
This sequence comes from Salvia rosmarinus, assembly GCA_036937905.1. NCBI lineage: Eukaryota > Viridiplantae > Streptophyta > Magnoliopsida > Lamiales > Lamiaceae > Salvia > Salvia rosmarinus. Next base: position 54,845,722 of record CM072814.1, read on the forward strand.
TAAGTTGGAATATAAATTTTGTAAGTACATTAAGTATATTATGATATTATACTGCTCTAGGATACTCTTTTTCCCACTAGTCATGGGATTTTTAATGAGGCCCTTCCCTACTTCATCACTTAGGGGTTGTTTGGTTGGTTCTTAGAATGATTTTATAGTGTGAGAGAGTCGCTCTTTGGCCTTACTGTTATGGCCACTAGGTTTTTATGACCCCTCCCCTGCTTTATTCTCTAAGACAAGGTTGTATCCATCACGGGAATGCCTAAGTTCAGTTTGTACTAAGTTTTATTCATTTTATGTTATTTCGTACGTTTTGACCCAAAAAATATTTATTTGCAGAATTGATGGCATTATATGCTATTGTAGGGGTCTAATTAGTAGAATAGTCGAACTCATTGTTCAAATATTATAAATTATGATCACTTTATAGGTCAGCATTACAAGGACACACTCGCGATTAGGAATATCGATCTAGTTCGAAATTAATGGATTTGTTTGAACAGACCGATAATCTAATGGGATTTGGACTGAAAATTTATACCTCAAAAAAAATTTAGTGCGTATGATCCATAACCGAATAACCCGATAACCCAATCAGGTTGGCCCGGAAAAAATCCGAACCTGAATGGATTGACCTAAAAAACAAGTAGGTTGACCTGATTAACTGAAATTTTTCTCGTTACATGATTTTCAAATTTCATTACTTGCTTTTGAAAATTAATATAATAAGATTTTTTTTTTCAAATTCTTCTGGAACGTATTTTGGTTAATATTTGAAAGTTATCATTTAACTTTTTTGTCTTTTTACACTAACGTTTAATATAATTGTCGTTATAAATATATGATTACCAAGAAAAAATATATTTAAGTTATTTTTTTTCTTAAATTTTTTGGCCCGAATAGCCCAGCGGGTTAGCTCAAACCCGAAAATTTAAGATTATGGTTGAAAATTTATAACCCGAAAATAATACCAACTCGAATAATCCGAACCAAATAATCCAACAATTTAAATAGATTAATCTAAACCCGAGCAGATTAACCCGATTGATATCCGTACGTACCATACTAGGAGATACTACGGGTCGTAGATAAAATTTAAATTTGATTACTAATATTGCCAAACTTCCACGATTGATTAATTTCTAGCCATCATGCATGATGTAATAATTTCGTCTAATCCTAGTTTCTTTGTTGCAAGGTGAAGCTCTCATCCCGGTAGCTCCCACACCCCAGCCCCATGAGAATGTAAGAGGATAAATCACGGTAACTCAGCGGTTAAGAAGCTAGGAGGACTTTTACCTAGTGCCCACAAGGAGCCACCCTAAAGAGGGTGAAACTCCCACACTGCGGCTGCTAGGATTCGATCATTGGTCCTTATTCCAAATCTGCTAGCTCTTAATCAACTGAGCTACGCCCGTGGAGGCAATCCTAGTTTCTTTGTATATATGAATAGGACTTTTAGTTCATACATAGATATAAAAAAAAAATATGATCTTATATTCTTTTTTTTTTACTTTAAATCAATATGAAATTTTTTCTTGTTCTTAGGACTTAACAATTCGTGCATGTTGGATTATTATTGTATTGATATGATAATGACACGGACACAATAAGATTAAACACGAACACAACCCTTAATATGTCTGACACAAAGACGGACAAAACAAAAAATGCACGAACATACAAGACGAACACGAATATGACATAATTTTTTTCATGTTGGCACGGCTCGATACGACATGATCAAACATGAATAATAGAGTTAATATTATATATATAAAATAATATCGGGTTATACGAAAAAACACGATCTGATACGAACATGAATGCAACACGAAAATTATCGTTCGTGTTACACGAATACGATACAAATCTGACACAAAATTATCGCGTCTTTATCGCAATACGATAAGGACACCAACACGATAAGACTGAATATTTACCAATTAATTTTGTACGCATTTATATCGTGTTTTTATGTCGTGTTAGAAATTTTCAGCCTTACTTATTCCAGACATCAACTAAATTGTGGCGTCAGTCTCCAGCTAAAACCACAGGGGTTCTTGACCTACTTGAATATACTAGTGCAGGCACCAGGAACCACATTATATGGGACTATATTACTGCATAAAATAAAAATATCATTAGTTCAACAAAATAAAAATACATATTGTAATTGAAAGTATAACAAATACCCCATATCATCGATCGAAAGCGTAGTCCGTCCCCGCCTCACCGAGACGAGAACCCGACCCAAGTCAAGTCAAGCTCCAACAGATGAGGATATGCTCCTCCTCCAGTCGGATGCGATCAACAGAGGTATTGATGGCTCCCTCTAATCCTGATGAAAAAAGCGATGAGGACCCACGTCCCCTATCAGATCGGGATCCACGTCCTCTAGGCATCTAGCAAAATAGATCAATTGAATAAGAAAACAATTCATATGTCATATGAAAACAACTATCGAAACATTTTTCTATCAAATTGATTCATATAAACCTTATATTAATCACTATCGTCGTCATAGCCATCATCATTGTTATCTTCCTCACTCGTCAAGTATGTATCTTCATCTTATTCACTATTATTTTCATCTATGTCTATCAAGCCACCACCAGAATGTATTATTGTGTCGTCATCGTCTATATCTGGATTAGTTGAGATGATTAAGTCATCTTCCTGATATGGTTGGTCTGATGGTATTTCAGATGTTAATGTTTGAAATGGGACTTCAATTTTGGATCGTGCTTTTATCTTACAAACTTCCCACCAATCCTTCTTACACTAATTCATACTTGGATAAGTACAATAATATACTTGGATGGCTTGGTCAGCTAGTACGAATGGTTCGTACTTATTATACCGACGCGTATGATTTATAGAAACCAATTTGAATTGAGGATGCACTGAAGTCCCAGACGTAGGTGGATCAAACCATTAACACTTGAATAATGTAGTCGTCTTTTTAGGTAGACCGTGATACTCTAGTTCACACACCTCCAACAAACGTCCATAATAATCGAGTTCACCATTATTATCTGAACCATAACAATCACCTTTTATGCAGGCACCACTGTTCATAGTGGATCGAGATGACCCATGAGACATCATATGAAATTTATATCCATTCACATAGTATCCTGGGTATGTCGTGACTAATGTTAATGGACCTTTTGCAAGACTAATCAAAAATTGATTCTCAACATTGCTTGTTGGATTTAAGACCTGTAATAGTAAAATAATGTGAAAATAAGACTTCTCATCTACATTTAAACCATGATTGTAGTATTATTATATAAAGACTAGATAATCTCACTAGTGAACGGAACCACGACGCAAATTGTGATTCCATCTTATCGTTGATTTCTTGCTCTGAGATAGAGTACGCACGCATTGATCCACAAATAACCTTAAACACAGCATATACGTTACATATAATAATCTATATATAAATAAATGGTATAATTTAGTAATAGTACATACTTGAGATATATCTCTGTAACTTCTACACAGTTGAGTAGAACATATGTGTGAGCTGTATGATACTCTTTGTCATCCAAGTATCTCTTCGATATTTTTCCAAAATAATGTCCTTTTTGTTTGAATACTGATAGTCTATCTGGATGTTCGTCAGATCTAACAGCATCTACAACATCAAAGTTACGAGCCAAATTCATATGTATTGTGCTCACATGTTCCTCAAAGTAATATGAGCAAAAATTATATGCTTCTTCCACTAAGTAAGCATTACAAATAGAACCTTCCACTCTAGCATTGTTCCTTACATTGTTTTTCAACTTTCGTAGGTACCTATTCAAGAATGGAGTTAGTTTACATATACATATAAGATATAAGGGCAACTTTGTTATTTTCAGTTACCTTTCAAATGGGTACATCCATCTATATTGAACAGGTCCTACAAGGCGTGCTTCGTCAGCTAAATGAACTGGAAGATGCTCCATTGAATCAAAAAACCTGGTGGAAAGATACGCTCAAGTTTGCATAAAGTGATAGGGATATTGTCATTGAGTCAGCACATGTCCTCGCTTTGTATATTCCGAGAGGTTAAGTCTTTGAAAAATAAACTCAGCTCTGTGACTGCCTTCCACACATTTTTTGGGAGTAATTCACGTAAAACAATAGGTAGAATCCGTTGCATGAACACATGACAGTCGTGACTTTTCATCCCAAAAATCTTAAGTTTACTCATGTCGACACATCTTCCAATATTTGATACATAACCTTCTGGAAATCGTAGGGTTTTAACCCATTTAAACAAGACATTCTTCTTGTTCGTGTCAAGTGTGTAACAAGCTTTTGGATACTTGTTTGTCACATCATTCTTTTTCAAAGATGGCCTGGAGCAGTACATGTTTAGCTCCTCCCTAGATTTGGTCGTATCTTTTACCTTCCCTTGTACGTTCAACATTGTATTTAACACATTATCAAACACATTTTTCTCAATGTGCATGACATCCAAGTTGTGATGAATTAAAAGGTGTGGCCAGTAAGGCAAATCCCAAAATATACTATGTTTTTTCCACCCAATGCCAAAACGACGAGCTACAACCTTATTAATTGTATCACTGTTCTCTTCAGTAACTTTTACTAATCCCATCATCTATATTTCAGCCAATACATCTTCGCCTGATCTTACCAGTGGAGGTTCTGATGTAATAATCTTATTTTTGAGGAAATTTTTTCTATCTCTACGAAATGGATGGTCCTCAGGTAAAAACTTTCGATGGTTATCAAACCATGATTGTTTTGTTGGATTTGTATACTGGAAGCAGTTTTGGTTGAGCTTGTATACAATGCTTCCTGTTACCACTATTACAATCTCATATCTGAATTGTTTACTTGATTGCATATGTATGTCCCTTTATCTCATATATAAGTTAGATCATACGGTGTGTTGTAGATCACAGAAGTCTGTATGATTGGTCAAGCTTAATGAGATATAAAAAGTATCACAGTTGAGACAACTTGAGGACGAGTTGTTGGTATAGGCTGCGGTATAGATAAGAAGTGACTTGACTTGGTTGCTTGTCTATCTTTGATGCGTCTCGACGTATTGATGGATCACGATGAGATGAGTTCTTCTATCGACCGTCGTGAAGAACCTAGATGTCGGTGACTTTACGTTGATCTAAACCTCGATAAGGTATTAGGTGAGTATGAGTTGCTAACCATCACTTTGACTTGGTATGGGTGAGGGTTACATGAGATAACCAATTCTCTGCATCTTGGGTGATGGCGATCTTGTATGTCATGCTAGTTACCCGTTTCGAGTCACCGTATCTGCTTAGGATAATGGCGTCCCTAAGCGACTCAAAGTTTTATTGTACTAAACCCCGCAGTTGAGTTATCTCAAGTACAATAATAAGGTTGAGTGGTACTACTTAAGGAATTAAAGATATTAATTATTTTAAGCGATCGAACGTAGCGTAAATAATTAATGGATGTACGATATCTTAAATACGGGGATTCATGAAGTCTAAGTGCAAACCCGACTCAACTTCGAAAATAAAGGGGTAAGTCAGCATTTATTCTCTAGTGGTATGAATAATTGTTTATGAATTAATTTATGTTCTGGGCTGAATATAAGATAATTAATTTATTTGAGGCCCATCTTTACTCCTTGCATTTGATCCCTGGGCTGGCCCATCCAGGCCTGTTGCTAAGAGGATTTTCATCCCCCTCCCTTTAGAGTCCTACTGGGACTCTGTTTTGATCCTCTCTATCTTAAGTGATATTATTATATTTATTAGATATGCATAAGTTCTATCTTGATAGGATTTAGGATTGCATTATAAATATAAGGTGAGAGAAAATCAAACCTTAATCCTAAGTGGGAAAATTTCGAAATTACTATTCATATAGTGGAGATTTTCGAAAACTTTGAGGGAAGGAAGAAGGCGAATTTCTATAGCATTCTCCATAGATTGTCCTCACTCGGCATTGGAGTTTAGGCAATCGGGACACAGTCCAGAAGATCAAAGCACGAGTCTTGATCCTTTCTTCCCTGACAGATTCGCAGGTAAACACGAGAAAACTCCTACGTGTTGCAATTAATTATATAGGTACATGCTAGGCATATAATCAATGTGTGGTGAATTAAACATCCAAGATATATCCTCGGGAGAGGGTTAAAATCAGATTTCCCTACAATTGGTATCAGAGTCTGGGATCATTATCTTGGCTCTGTTAGATTAATTCACGTTTGATTATAACGTGTGCAATTAATTAAATGTGAATCTGTCGTTCATCGTGGCTCGTTTTATTTTTGTCGGATTTTTGTTTTTCACCACGAGAAAATCCGTGGTTAGATTAGATTTTTTCTTGTAAATCTTATCTGTAAAAGAAGAACGAAGATAAAAGCACGAAGAACGAGATGACGGGAGGTCACCAAAAATAGCCGCACGGCGTGACGGTGTGCGGGCGACTGCATGCTCGGCGTGAACGGCGCTCGCAGACACACCGCGCGATGGCATGCGGGCGTTCTCGGCGGTCTGGGCGGCATCGGGCACGAACAAGGCTCGGCGTGGCTCGACGAGGGTCGTCGGCAACCCTCTGTAGATCCGGGAAAATAGGGCCGCGTCCATCGGTAGCTTCGGGCGCGGGTACTGGGCATGGCTCAGCACGTCTCGCCCGAAAGCGCTTGGGCCGCACGGGCATGGTCGGGCGACGCGGCTCGGCACGCTTCGACGGGTCGAGGCCGGAAGCTCTCGATAGATCACGCGCAGGAAACCTCAGTGAGGTCTCGGCGGATCTCGCGTGGGAAACCTCAGCGAGGTCTCGGCGGATCTCGCACGGGAAACCTCAGCGAAGTCTCGGTGTGAATCGGCAGACGCGGGCGATGCGGGGTGCGCGAATCTCGCGCGAAGCATCAGCAGCGCTCGGCGGCCTCGGCGTGAGTGTGCACGTGGAAACATCAACTTGCGAGGGCATGTTCGGCGGCACTAGGCGACGTGGGGCATGCGATTCTCGCCCGGAAGACCCAGCAGCGCTCGGCGACGCGGCTCGATGTTTCTTGGTAGGGTCTGGGTGAGATAGCGCACAGCGTGGCGCGCTCGATACGCGCAGACCTGCGCGTAATTCTCGGCAGACATGCTCGGCAGCTCCTCCCAGCGTGGCATGCGAAGGTCTCGGCCAAGGCTGGGCGACCGTGTGCGGGAGTTCTCGGCAGGTCGTGCGACGGTGGGCGGCGGATGTGCGGCTGGGCGTGTGCATGGGCTGTGCCCTAGCGCACGGCCCAGTCCACTTGGGCCGACCCGGCCCGTTTTCGGCCTAGACCCAATTTTTCGGCCCGAACCCGATTTTTTTGACCCGGTTCCAGATTTTTAGCCCGATCCGGCCCGATCCACTGTTTTGGCCCATTTTTAATTTTTCGGTCCAAATCCAGTTTTGACGAATCCGGTCCGTGCCCGTGCACGCGAGGCCCGTTTTCGATTTTAAAGATATGTACTTTGCAAATTTATGTAATAAATTAGGCAGGGAAGTACAAGATCCACGAATGGGCCGCGATGAACGAATTTATTTTATTTTTATCGTTCAAAGCATGTCGTGGATGTTTAAATTATGCAGAAGCATGCTATGTATGTTTAATTACGTAGATAAACATATTATATGTTTTCGTGATTGGATGCGCATAGTAAGTATGCTAGGTTTATCACGTTTTTCAAGCATATTTTAGAATTCTGCAAGCATGTTTTACATTTTGAGTTCTATAGAAAAGCATACTAGGATTACGTGATCTGCATGGACAAACCTTTTGAAATAAAAAAGATAAGCAAGAAATCCGACATATTAATTTTTAAATTAAAATATCAAGACCTCCACTTTTTGATCTCTAAACAAAGTGATACGCACTGTGAGTAAACGTCCACACGCGTGGGTTGCTTATACTGTTCATCATAAGTTTGTTAGATGAGATTTCTAAATAAAACATTTTAATCTATTGAGAAGTGGGAGTTTCATGTGTAAACGTCTACACGCGTGGCTTGCATATGCGATTTTCATAAGTTCTCTAGAGATAGATTTAAAATGAGAAGACAAAAGAATTTGGATTGGAAGCGGCATGGTCCGAGTGAGTATGCCAATTCTAAGAATTCATTTTCTGCTATTAAAATTGTGGTCATTGCTTAGACATCACCTCAAGTACAACTTCCCGCGAAGTCCCTTCTTGTGATAGTGATGTGGTCTAGTAAGGTCCAATCATTAATTTCATTTGTCATAAGGATAAGTTGACATGGATTGAAATTAAACGACTAAAAGGTATATTTTGTTACGGTCGAGGATTCATGTAAACGCGACACGCGCGGCTTGCATGTGTAATTCCTTGGGCGATTGGAGGTTTCAATTAATATTATTTTATCAAAAGGTTACAATATTATTATTACGAATTATGTGTGATCGTATGCTTATGTGTTTACATTACTTTTCGGATATGTCTCTTACAGATTATCAATATGCTCGCACAAAATCTCTATCCGGTCCAAATTTTATCGAGTGGAAGCGAAACATGGAATATGTTCTTATCATTTGAAGAACACATGTTTGTTCTCACTACTCCCAAACCCAATGCCCTTCTTCGACGATCGACTAATGAGCGGCGAGAGTCAGCGGACTTTGGCATAAGTCAAACAATATGGCCAAATGCTATATGATGACTACAATGTCCAAAGGCTTGCAAACAAACATCAATCGATGGTAGATCGCGATCGAAATATGGTCAAGTCTCGAGAGTAAGTTTGGGCGATCGATCGGACGATCCGCTTCCACACAATGAGAGAAATCTTGGAGTGTAAGATGGAAGAAGGAAGTTTGGTCCATGAACATGTCTCCCATGACTCATCTCATGGATAGTCTTGATCGGTTGGGAGGAGGTATTGACGAAGCCAAGGTCGATATCATCCTTAACACACTTGCCCAAGTCTTTGAGAATTTTCGTGGTCATGAGCAAGGCCGAGTATATACTTAGTCAGTTGCTTAATGATCTCGTGGCTGCGAAAGGAGTCATGGGCAAAGGAGCACATGCCCTTGCTAGCACATCTAGGGGCCCAAATTTTCCGTTGAAAAATGGAAGAAGAAAAAGGGGCACCAAAGGTGGTAGAGGCAAAGGAACCAGTGGGAGCAAGAACATGTTCGCCAACGGAGGCTTGAAAAGCCGAAGGAGAGCAAGTGCTTCAAGTGCGGCAAGATCGGACATTGGAAGGCCAGTGCCCTATGCTCAGGCTCGAGTACGCCATTTGCTTTAGTAACTAAACATGTTTAGCGACTTGTTCTACTCATTCATGGGTAGTAGATACGGTGCGACTAATCATGTTTGTTACACCTTGCAGGGGTTCTTGCGGACAAGGGAGCTGCATGATGGCGAGATAACGATCTCCATGGGCAACGCGACGAAAGTCGAGGCCGTTGCAGTCGGAGATGTTACTTTATGTTTTGATAGGACAGTTTTAGTATTAAAGGCGTTTTATATGTGCGGGAGTTTCGTGAAACCTTATTCGATGTCGAAACTATTTATTCATGGATATTCAGTTGTTTTTGATAGTGGTGTTTCTATCATAAGAAATGACGAAGTTATCTGTGGTGGCACTTTATATAATTCTCTTTATACTTTTTATGCCAAACATAATACCTTTAATTATGTTGCATCTACATCAAACCTTAAAAAGAGAAAGTTTTCTTCGCAAGATGACACCAAATTTCTACATTGTCGAGTTGACTAATGTCTTCGTGTGCACTAATGATTTTGAGCTTTGAGATTTTTCTGAGGCTTGATTGTGTTAATCACCTTTGCTGACGCTCGTTGATCTTTTGTTGTGTCTCTTTATTTTTGGTTTTGTTTTTGTTTGAGGACAAACAATGCTTTAATTTTGGGGGGTTTGATAAACGCGCATTTTACACGTTTATTGTTGATATTTAAAGATGATTTTAGATCAATAAAGTGCGTTTATGTCTTGGATCTCAATGCTTTTGCATATTCTTGGAAGATACTGCTCTTGGGTTCCTTTTTGGTGTTTTGTAGGCTTATAAGTTAAAAATCGAAGCATGGAACGAAGCACGAGCGAAAGAAGGCTGAAAACAGGGCCTAACGACCGCCTTCACGGCCGCTAGCCCGAGCACGAGCGCGAGAACTATGCGAAACTGATGGCTCACGACCGGCCTAGCGATCGCTAGGTCGGCCGCGAGGAAATCCCATGCGATGCGACCGCGAGACGTGCCCGCGAGCTACCCAACGTGCGAATAGAGCTACTGCCCGATTTCTCACGGCCATACCTAACGACCGTGAGCCAGGTCTCGAGGCACGCTAGCGAGCGCGCACCCAGCCGAGAAGACGAAGAGCAGCTGAGCGAGGATGATCCCTCGCGATCGAGCTCGCGACCATGAGCTCGACCATGAGCGTGGCGGCGATCTACCAAATTAGGGTTTCAACCTAATTCTATAAATAGGTTACCCCCGCCCAACCTTACCCAGTAGCGATTTTGGACCTTTTTCTTCAGTTTTTCATTATTTTCCATAGATTTTCATTCTAGCTTTGATTTAGATTCATTCTAGCTTTAGTTTTCCATCATTCTACATTAGTTCTTTGCATCGTTATCGCTTCGGAACGCTTTCGTCCGAATAATTTTCGTGTTTTTCCCGTTTTTTGCTGAGGTTGGGATACGAACCCAACGATTGTTTCTCCGACGCTACACTATGGGTTTTATCTATATATTTTCTATTCCTATGGTTATTTCGTATTTAATTTTGTTATTTATGTCTAGCTAAATTCCGTTCTAATCCTAGGGTTTGCATGATTCTATCCTAAATGTTGTGATTCCTGCTATCGTTATTTACCTTCCTGGCATTGATTTATGATTCTTGGTGCTTAATCGTATGTTTTAAGTTATGATCAATCTTGATGCATATCTAGTTGCCAGTTAATTACTTAACCGTTTTAATTGTCAATCGATCTTGAATGCATGATACGAATAAGCCTTGAGTCGTAGCTGAGATAGGAACATTCGTAGGAAGCATATTCTTTGTGATCCTTTTGGAGTTGCTTATTTTCACCTAGAGATTAACAGTAATAGGAAAATTAGTAATCAACTGCCACAATTGTAAATGGCGAAATTGTTGGTTACATATGTGATCTTCCATCTTGTCTGGATTAAAATTGGTTAATAGGAAGCATGATAAACATACGTTGTGGGTAGGATTTGTGCATCCCTAGGGTTAGTCTTCCTAGATTGTTATCTCCTTGAGTATTTATTGCTTTCGTTTATTTTCAATTTGCTACCTTTGCTTTGGATTTAATATCCGAAGCCCTAAAACCTTTCAAACCAAATTCTGGTGCTTGGATAATGATGAATTATTGTTGAGTTAGCTTCTATGTTTTCGTGTTACAATCCATGTGGATACGATACTTGTCTTACCTATATATTTGCACGTTTTCGTGTTAGAAAAGTGAGCGATCAAATTTTGGCGCCGTTGCCGGGGATTGTTAAGATCACATAGGAATAACTTGACGATTTGGAATTATTAATTTAAGTTGTATATTATTATATTTATTTGTTCTTGCCAGAGTTAAGCTCTCCCTTTTTCTCCAAGTAGTATATGATCACAAGATCTCGGGGACAACCTGAACAACCATTAGACCCCGAGCTCGAAAATACCCAAAGGATAAGGAGACGAGAAGAAGAAGGAAAGAGAGGCGAGAACAGAAGATACCTCCGAGCAGAGATGGCGAGTTCACAAATCCGAACAACATGGGACTGTTCCTCCCAATGGGGTATATGTACTCCTCCCTTGAGCAATTCCAGGGGCGGATGGGGTCCTGTTAATGCGAGTGGCCGGCCGTGATCGGCATGGTTCAAGGAGAACGATTCGGATGGGGAGTCACAGAGGACCGAATCGCATCTTGAGACATACCTCGACATATGTGACACCATCAAGCGAATGGGGTGCCACAAGACATTCGGATGAGCATGTTCGACTCTCTCAGCCGAGCGAAGGATTGGTTCAAACTGGACCAACCAGGATAGGCAGTTGGAAACTTTATGAAGTTTCTTCGAAATATTTTTCACGGCTAAAGCGCGAGAAGATTATAGCGAGATCTCCCACTTCTCCCTCGGAGATGAGTCATTGTTCGAGTCTTGGGAGAGATTGAGAAAACTTATTAAGAAAATACCCTCGGCATGGATTCTCCAGGGAGCAGCATATCACGCAGTACTATAGTGGTGACACCTCACCACGAGAAGCATTGTGGATGCGTCGGCGGAGGATGCCTATTAAGCCGAGCGAGTGGAGGATGCTAGCATGATTTTAGAAGAGATGGCTGCCAATGACTATCAATGGCCTATGGAGAGGACACATGTGGTTAAGGCGGTGCTTGTGAGGCCGACTCAAATCGATGATCTCATGGAAGTTCACTCTTACGAGAGAGTCGATTCGAAAGGAGAGGAAAGCGAAGGGGTGGCTCACATCACGCGCAAAGCCGAGATATGATAGGCGGAAGACGTGAATTATGTTGTCGGAGGAACCGTCTGGGAAAATCGGCATACCAACCGAACAACAGAATCATCCTAACTTTTAGTATGCCAACCCCAATAACTTCCAACAACCTCCACCATGCTTCTCGATGCAAAATGGGATGATCAGAGGTGAAGAAGCGGTCGGAGGATATGATACAATAGTTGGTTGTGAGCAACCAACAATTGGCGATCATCAAAATGGTCAACACAAGTCGGGCGATTTCCTAATGTCTGGAGGTTAACCCGAAAAATCAATGCAATGCCATCCATTAAGGGTGGAAAAGCTTACGAAATCACTCGGAGCGAGAAGAAGGGCGTCTGTTGAATGAGGAGGGCTCTCGACCAAGCTAGCGACCGCTAGCCCTTCCACGAGGAATGATCTGAGCGTATTCGAGAAGCTAGCGACCGACCTAGCGACCGCTAGGTGGCCGCGAGAAAAAGTGCGAGAGTTACGGAAAGAAATTAACGATCGAACTAGCGACCGCTAGCCCGACCGCCACACAGCGAGACGAAGTCGAATGAGCTCGCGATCACCCTAACGGTCGTGAGGGTGGCCGCGAGGCGAACTGACGAAGATATCAACATACACTCCTCGGTCCCATTCCCAAGTCGGCTAGCTGTCGAAATATAACGAGAAGCTAACCCGGTTTATGGAGATGTTTCAGAAGGTGCACATCAACATTCCATTACTAGAAGCACTCAGAGACATGCCAGGATATGTGAAGTTTTTAAAGGATGTTGTGGACAATAAGAAAAAGTTGGGAAAGTTCGAGACTATTAATTTGTCTCAAGAGTGCAGTGTTGTGCTACAAAAGAAGGTGCCGCTCAAGCAGAAGGATCTAGACACCTTTATAATCGTGTGTGTCATTGGAGGGTAGACTTTCTCCAAAGTGATGTGCGATCTAGGGGCAAGCATCAACCTGATGCCTCTGTCCATATTCAACAGATTAGAAATTGGCGAGATCAAGCCAGCGATCATTGCTCTCGGATGGCGGACACCTCATTACTTATCCGAAGGGATAGTGGAAGATGTGCTCGTAAAAGTCAGAGACTTCATTTTTTCAGCGGACTTTGTAGTCCTTGACATGCGAGAGGATGGGAACACGCCTCTTATTCTCGGAAGACCGTTCTAGTTACAGTGCGAGCAGCGATCGGCGTGCAAGATGGAGACCTCACCTTTAGGTTAAAGATGAGGAGATGAAAATCTCTATTTACGATGCAATGAAGCAACATGAAGAAAAGATGGTGGAAGAATATCGGTCGTAGAGCAACTGCCTTCCACCCACTTGATCAGCGAGATCTGGTGGAGTTTTGTAGGAGATTTTCTCATCCTCGAGACCTCGATGAAGTTTGTGATGAGATTTTATAGTACCTGAGCGATTGAAGAAGTAAAGGCCTCCCGGGAGGTGCCTTATTTAGATGCATCTGTTGAGACATACCCCAGGTGGAGTTATGTGACCACCTCCATCAAGCGAAGAATTTTCGGGTGCCACAAGAAAGAATCGAAGAAGTTGATGATCGAGCATGTTCTGCGATTGGGTGGACTATCTTTGATATCAAGGGGTCGACCTTCGATTGCGCTGCCGGATCTTGTTGGATGAGTACAAACCAAAGGTACAACCTCGAGGCCGCTGAATCCGACAATGCAAGAGGTCGTGAGGAATGAAGTTTTAAAGTTATTAGATGCGGGCATGATCTATGCAATCTCGGACGGTGGTGGGTGAGCCCAACTCGAGAGGTGTCGAAAGAAGTTTCGGAAGAGCGAGCTTTAGCAAATATTTTCGGGATAGCGGTGTGCAAATCGCACCAAGATATCATATATTGCTCTTCCGCCGGCGAGATCGAGATCCCATTTACGCCAACAAGGAGACGAGTCATTATTCGAGGCATGGGAGATTCAGGGGCTTATTAAGAAAGTGCTCTCAACATGGATTCTCCAAAGAGCAACAGATGTAATACCCCGCATTCATATAGCAAAGATTAGCTCCTGATTAAGAGCTTAATAAGAAGGGCATTGCATCCTTAAGAAAGAGTTGTTTAAGTTAAAAGCTTTTATGTTAAGCTTTGAGTCGAGCAGATAGAATCTGAGATAGATTCGAGATAGAATAGAGATAAGATTCTTAAGTCTTTATTAGTATAAGAAGATCTAGATTTCAAGAGTTTTCATATGATAAGATATGTGTTCATAGAAGTCTTGATCTAAGAGTCATAGAATTTCAGAGTCTTTACCTTTTGATATCTTGTTTATTGAATAAACCCGGATCAAGAGCAAATTGCTCAAAATGGTTTTTGAGACCAAAATATTTTGAAAATAACGTTTATTTTAGAAAGAGTGATTTATGAAAAATTTCAACTTACTAACAATTTCTATATTTCTATTGATTTATTTTGAGTTGTTAATTTCAAAAGTATATATATATTTTCGAATGAGGACATGACGTCCCTAATAAATTGGGCTTAGCACTAATACTTTGTAATAAGCCCGAATGACAATCAAAGCTTATGAGATAAGCTAAGGGCAAGCTTATAAGATAAGCTAAGGGCAAGCTTCTAAGATAAGCTATTAAAAAGCTTATGTAACAAGCTTAGAATTTTCTAGAAAGCTAAAGCTTCCTAAGGAAGATTGCGATAGTAAAATGATGTATATATATATATATATATATATATATATATATATATATATATATATATATTTTTAGCTTCAAAACACACCATTTCACCTTCTTCATCATTCTCTCTCCCTTATTTTCGAAATATACACACACATACACACACACACCTCCATTCAAACTCAATTCTACGAAGATCTAACCGATGAATTCGCGATCCGTCTTCGCATAAAGGTAGATCTTCACCTCTAGAACATATTTATGGTTTAAAAATTCAAACTTTTGAGGCTCCAAGTTTTTGGTCCTTTTGAGTTTGTTTGAAGGAACATGTTTTGTTCCATCATTTCTTGATATTATGATAGATCTATCGCCTATGAGTTATTTAATGTTGAATTTTCGAACATAAGTTCATTCCTTGGAAATTCTTGAAATTTTCAAAAACATGGAGGCCTAGATCTTGAACTTATGTTGTTGATATGCTTGATATGCCTTCATATATGTGTTGTTGGGTAGATATAAACATGTTTTGAGCAAGAAAAACGATTGAAATCGAACCTATGCAAAAACCCTCAAATGGCCGAAACCTATGTCTCACATAAGGTTGGATTTTTTATTTTATTTGATCATTTTGACTTCATATTTGGATTCTATGATATGAATAAAGCTTAAAATGATTTATTCGAATTTTTCGGCCGACGTATTTTAAAGATGAAAATTTTTAGTTTGACGTCAAATTGGGTTTTCAATGCTAGAGCTTTGATCTTTGGATTTTGATGATTGATTGATGATCTTTGATGACAGTTGATCATATATAGAGGTTCGTTTATGTTAGATAACGTCTCACGTGATTATTCACGTTGGTCATAAGCTATGTTTGTAAAGAGTTGTTGGTTTTTTATTAAGATTAGATGGATTAAGTTTGTTGTTGAGTCCTCTATGCTTGTTTAGTCATATGAGGCTTAGTAATTCTTGTTATATGTTTAGATGTTAGAGGATGCAATGACCCAAGTGTTCATAGACTATAGAGTCTTGAATATCAAGAAGTTATAGTCGTGTTGACGACTTAGATAAGATAAAGAGTTTATCTTCTTGTTTGGTTCATGGTATGCTTATATGCTACTCTATGTTGATGAAGGGCCAAGTTCAGAGAAGAAAGAAGTGAAGGACGAGCGTCTGATCCAATCGGAGTGATTATTACCGTGGGTAAAATCCTTGTTAAAAATGAGAAATGATATGCTTTTGCATACAAAATGATATGATATGCATTTTTATGAAAAGTTGACTGACTTGCCAAGTTTTTGAGCATGATGCATGATGTATGTTGCCTATCTACGAGAGATGGACGATATCGGCCCTATGCTGGACGAGCTGCTAGTAAGGGTTTGTGTACACAGAGTGATCATGAGCTAAATGGTCGATCACGGTGTTTGAGAAGGAAGCCTACTTGTCAACACAAGAGTGCGTAGATATGGTTAATGAATGAGATAATGTCTGCAGACGCATGTTAAATGTTGCATCTTGAATATATGAGCATGAAAACAAGTAAGTTTATTTCAGAAGCATGCACAAGCTATTTAACTAAAAACTCTTGTGTGTTGCAAATTTTATGGCAAGTCAATCTTATAGCTCTAAGAGCAATGTTTCAAATATTTTCGGCATATACCCACTGAGTGCATTTAGTACTCACGCCCTGCATATATTTCTAAATGTGCAGGATGAACTCGAGAGGATGCTGGAATCGAATGTTGTGCAGAGGAGCTTCTCTAGATGTTATGTCTCATGATGGTATTGTTAATTTGTTGTTGTCATGTCTCGTTTGTCCAGAGTCTTATGTCATCATACATGATTCTCAGCCACACTTCTTGTTGCCGAACTTTGGCCTTTGCTTGTTTGTGTTTTGATATTTGCCCTGATGACAGTTTCATTTCACTGTTGGGATCTTGACATCTCTTTTATGATGTGGACTTGCTTCTATGAACAAGGATTTCTTTTGAATATCCAGGATTGTTTTGTTGGATCCAATATTGTATAAAATGCTTCGAAGTTATCGATGAGTCATGCTTTCGACCCTAGCTAACCAACGATTTTATTTTGGTGAAAGCATGTTTGAGTTCTTACATTCATTGAAAAATTAGTTTAACATGTGATATCAGATCAATCTCGTATTGGATCTTGGATTATCTTATTTTGATTATTCATCCTCAGCCGTTGTTTTTCTTTGTTCGATTACTCTTGTGGATTGGGGACCTAAAAACCATCCTTGTCAGATTCCATTCTACCTCTTTTGACCAAACATTTGATTCTTTCATGATGAAAGTTGAGGTCAAATATTGCTTGATATGTACATCCGATAAAATTGGAATGATACAGAGAAGATTAGCATGGCCCCTGCGCAAGGATGACATGCATAAATCGAGAAATGGTCCAAATTTTTTATTCGATCGAAATTGTTGTTATAGATAATCAGAAGTTCTTTCTTAACCCACGTAACAGCCTAATTACTTGATTAAGTAAGTTGGGGTGTTACAACAGATCACGCAATTCTATAGTGGGCTGACATTGCATACGAGAAGCATTGTAGATGCGTCGGCAGGGAGATGCCTCTTGAATAGCGGAGTAGAGGAGGCCAACCGCATCATAGAAGAGATGGCGGCCAATAGTTATCAATGGCCGATTGAGAGAACGCCAGTGGTCAAAGCAGTTACTGCAAAGGTCGACTCGAAATACGACGATCTTATGAAGAAGTTCACTCTTTTGAAGAGCCAGATTGAGACAAATGATGTCAATTATATCAATCAGATGAACCATGGGGAAAATCCGGCATACCATCCTAACAACAGGAATCATCCTAATTTTTCGTATGCCAACCCCAATAATTTCCAACAACCTCCAGCAGGCTTCATTGTACAGAATGGTATGATTCAAGAACCGAAGAAGCAGAGCCTAGAGGATATGATCGTGATTGGTTGTGAGCAACCAACAATGGCGACCCAACAGAATTCTTTCATCAGTACTACTTGCCAGAGGATAACACAGTTGGAATCAATGTAACAACCATGGGCAAACACTTGAAGATGATGGAGAATCAAATCGGTCGATAGTTGCACAACAAAATGCACACCAAAGACGGGCCAATTTCGATGTCTGAAGTGAACCCAAATAATCAGTGCTTTGCTATCCAGTTGGGAAGTGGAAAAGCGTATCAGAACCACCCGGACGAAGAAGGAGAAACGGAAGAGCACCTCGCGATCGAGCTCGCGACCGCGAGACATCACACAACCAGTTATCCCAAGGAGCTCGCGAGCCCGCCCGTGGTCACAAGGAAGAAACAAGAGCACCTCGCGACCGAGTTCGCAACCGCGGACCCGGCCGTGAGAGACCAGGCAGAGAGTTCGGAGGGAAGGTTAGCGACCGAGCTCGTGACCGTGAGCCCGGCCGTGAAGAAGAAAGTTGACGCTGCCCATAAGCCTAGCGACCACCCTCGCGGCCGCGAGGTGACTCCAGTAAAGGCGTATCCGATGACCTTTTTTCCTGTAGTAATGCTCAAGTCCATCAGAATTCTTCTGGCCATAGCAGCCCACTTAAACCTTAAGGTTTGGCAAATGGATGTGAAAACCGCTTTTCTAAACGGTTACCTTGAAGAAGGTAGAGACATCTATATGCAGCAGCCCGAAGGTTATGTGGTGAAGGGTGAATAGCATCTAGAATGGAAGCTTAAGAAGTCCATTTATGGACTTAAGCAAGCTTCACGATCCTAGAACTTACGCTTTGACGAGGTGGTAAAGTCCTATGGATTTACCCAGTTGCCTAGCGAAAGTTATGTGTATCGTTTAGATGTCAACGATGATGTGGTATTTCTTGCACTTTACGTAGATTACATCCTTCTACTTGGCAACAATATGAAGTTGTTATCAGACGTAAAGAGTTGGTTATCCGATCAGTTTCAAATGAAAGATTTAGGAGATGCACGTACATTCTTGGGATCAAGGTTTACCGAGATCGCAAAAGAAAAATGTTGAGCTTATCTCAGGCGTCTTACATTGATACTGTGATGTAATACCCCGAGAAATTTAAAACTTCGATTTTTAATTTCTTTAGCTAAATCGAAATTTGAATTTAGAGCGATTATTAAATTTTATAATCGTTGACGTTTCGATTTTACTTTCGAACGAGGAAATTTAAACGAATGTCGGAGAACGAATACATTTATAAATCGAGTTAGATATTTTTATGTGGGATAAATAATCTAGTCAAACCACGTCATTTTATTCCTCGAGAATATTCCACTTTTCCCTATATAATCATTCTTTCAAACCTCGTCTTTTCATCTCTAAACATCCTATGCATTTTACGCACCACCATATCTCCTCTCATGTGCAAGCAAAGAAACTCATTTTCTCCATTTCCATTTCACAAACCAATCGGCAGCAAAGCGGAAGAGCCAACAAATAAATTACTATCCTTTGATCAAAACAACAACACAATGAGACTCATCCACCACTTCATACGGGTTCCATATCACTCCATTTCATTCAATCACAATACTAATATGTTTTATTTCATTGAACAACAACATATATACATATACCTATTAGTTTGAGCGAATGAAAAACATAGATATGGATATCTTGGGCTACTTGTGAACCTAGCTATGGACGAGCCACTAGGGCTCGGTGTCGAACATCTGCCATGGTCAAGCAAAGAAGGTGGTTGGGGCGGGACGGCATGATGTCGGCGAACCCAATCGAGCGCGGCGCAAGCGCTAAAACCGTTGATCGAGAATGGGCGCGGCAGCCTTCAAGCTGTGAGAAAGGAAAATGTTAAAATTAAACAAACAAAATTTGGGGAAAAGGCGGATCCACAAATTGCGTGTGTGCGTGTGTGATCCGGCGACCCGAGGGGACGCGACGGCAGCGGGCGCGCGTCGCCGGGGAGCCAAAGGCCGCGACGATGGCGGGAAGGAAGATGGGCTGTGGTCTCCGTGGCGGCGCAGCGAACGGACGACGGTGACCGTTCTCCATAAATGAGGTACGGCGGCGATGCACGCCTACCAGCGATGGCTCAGCCGGAGATGATGGCGGCGACGGTGATCCAGCGGGGAAAGGAAGACGTGCGCGATGGGTGTGCGCTTAGATGCCGTGAGATAACCGAGAGAAGAGGGAGCAGAGGTCACGGCGATCGTGCAGCTCGCCGACCGGCGACGGCTCGCCGGAGACGTGGAGGCGGCGGCGATCTTGAACATGTGTGTGCACGCGGATGAGAGATTGACGAGAGTGAGAGAGATGAGTGGGGGGGCTGCTGATGGTAGGGTTCCATTGAAATTAATTAGTTTAGGTCTAAATTATTTGTTTGGGCTAATTTTGGGGCCAAAAGGGTGTGGGCCGATTTTAATTCTTTTGGGCTAAACGAAAATGGGCATAATTAAAATGGTGATGGGCTTAATTAGTTTAATTCAATTGGGCCGAAATTAATTGTTGTGAGTGGGCCGAAAATTGGCTTATTTTCATGGGTCGAAATTAATTAGTTTGGGCCTTATTCTGTTGGGCAGAAAATATTAAATGGTTTGGGCTTTATGACATTGGGCCGAGGAATTATTCCGTTGGGCCCTTGTAATAAATTAATTATGGGCCGAGAAAAAATGGGGCTTCTGGAAATTTAATGGATATGGGCCTTAGAATTTAAAATGAAAGATGGGCTTTTGGAATTTAAAATAGCTTTTGAAATAAATTGATATGGGCTTCAATTATTTTGAAGATGGACTATGACTATTTTAAATGTTGGGCTAATAATTGAATTTGGTAATGGACTTGAACTATTCATCTATGATCCATTAAAATTAGATTAAGGATTTTATAAATTTTATATTAATTAAATATGAGATTTAATTCTAATAATTAAATTTTGGGACTTATTCTTAATTAATTAAATAATAACCTAAATATCAATTATCTAGAGTGAATTAATTAAATTAATTAGATTGAATAAAATCTAATTTTTAGAAAGTGAATAACATAATTAATTAATTATGTTAAGGAATAATTGATTTATTCTTTTTAAGTGATGTATTTATGTAACGGATGAACTTATGTAATTTAATACAAAGATGTGATTAGAAATAAATCTAATTAGCGGTATGTAAGGTGAATTAAATTAATTTGATTGATTAATCAAATATTATTGGACTATTAAATTGATCCATTTAATTAATATATAATTATGGATTTACTTAATTAAATTGGAGATTTAATTAAGTAATGAGTTGATTATGTCCAGTAGATGCTTGAGGAAATATTATTTAATCAACTCTAAATTATAGAACGATTGATAGAAGATGATTGATTTATAAGAAACCTTTATTGATAGTGTACTATAGATATGGGTATCTATAATAGAATATGTGAAACGTGTGGGACGAGAAACGCGGCGAAGAAATTTTAGCAATGAATGAGGATTTGGAACTCGAAAACGTTGATACGCGTTAACAAACGAAGAATATTAGTTATGAACTTAAGATTCATAAATTATACGAAACGACGTGAAGAAACATCGATGGAAGGAAAGAATGCAATGTCGAAGTGTCATCTATCTTTATGACGAGACCAATCGAATAGACTAAATATAAATATTAATTAAGTCAAATCGATGACGAAAAATACTAAAACTTAAAAGATATCGAGTTGTCGAATCTTAATGATACTTCTCCAAAGAAGCGAATGACATACTAAATCATATTTCTTGCGTTGACAAGGTCCAGCATGGACGTAAACCAAAACAACAGAGGATCGCTAGCAAGTATTCCAAGAAGGACAATTCTTGAGGTGGGCTTTTCTTGAAACAAAATGATTATGCATAACTCAAAGCATGATTTACAAAAGCTTTATGAAATATTATCGCATGAACTGTTATTGACTGCCAAATATTTATGTTTTGTTGTGTCCATATCGAGGTTGGTTTGTCCAAATGTGGGGCGAGAATTGATTGGTATATCGATGTGGTATGTGAATGAGTTGGTCCACCAGCGTTAAAAAGGGTAACGATCGGATCCGACTTAGTTGAGGACTAACTTTCGGATTGTGTACACGCATGTGTTGTGTGTTAAGGTTAGCTACCTCGACCGGTCACGGCGACTATGTGTAGGTGGCCACCTCCATAGTCTTGTGAATGAATGAGCGTATGATTGATGAATGAATTACGGATATGGAACAACGTGGATGAAATAGTCCGCCGGACACTTTTGGAAAACGATAAAATGTTTGATAGGCATGGGTCTTTCCAACTAAAACCCCATGTGCTATTGCGGGCGCTTCAATAACTTTTATAAAGAAAATATTTTCGTGATAGTCCACCGAGTACTTTTGTACTTAGCCACCGCATCTCGTTTTTGATGTGCGGGTTGAGCAAGGATTGATGATGGGTGTGGCGGTCTTTGAGTAGTATTGGTTTTGTTGTTATTTTGAAAGGATTTCTAGAACCTTGAGCATGCATCGTCATATGTATGTTCACACGTTTATTTGCTGCCTAACTCTGATATTGTTTGGTATCTTTGGCTACGACTGCTTCCACATCGTATTGAACTTGAGGTCGTACCTCGTTTCTTGAATTGTGCCCTGATTGGGTTATATTTGAACATTGAACCTATTTGATAAGTCCTTATGTGACTTGGGTTTATATTTGAAATAGCCCATGCCTTTATTCGAAATTGATGGGTTAATTGTATTGGTTTGATGTATATTTCCGCTGCATTTATCATACCAGTGACGATCTATATAATCCGTACTTCTTTGAAAAGTCGGGTCGTCACATGTGATTACTTGTTTTAGTATGCAGACCACCAAGAAAGGATTGTTACCTTTCAGGCATGGTGTTCCTTTATCTAAGGAGCAATCACCAATGACTGCAAAGGAGATAGAGGAAATGAGACAAGTTCCTTACGCTTCCGCCGTAGGAAGTTTCATGTATGCAATGCTAGGTACGAGACCCGATATTTGCTATGCGGTAGGCATAGTGGCAAGATATCAGTCTAACCCTGGAAAAGCTCATTGGATTGTGGTAAAGCATATACTCAAGTACCTGAAAAGGACTCGAGATTATAGGCTAGTTTACCATGCAGATAGTCTAATGCCTTTGGGTTATTCAGACTTAGATTTCCAAGCTGACCGTGATGAGAAAAAGTCTACCTCGGGATATGTGTTTACCTTGGGAGGAGGAGCCGTATCCTGGCAGAGTGCAAAGCAGCGATGCATTGCGGACTCCACCATGGAAGCCGAATATGTAGCTGCTTCGGAGGCTGCTAAAGAGGTTGTATGGTTCAAGAACTACCTCATGGATCTAGAAGTGGTATCTGGTTTGCCCAAGAGTATCATAGTTTACTGTGATAACTCAGGTGCAGTGGCAAACTCGAAGGAACCACGGACCCACAAGGCAAACTTTTGTATAAGTGAGAGAAGCAAAGTGATGGTGTTGTTTGTAATAGCTAGTAGAGAGACACATTGTATACTAAAATTTTGCTTTAGTATAAGTGGGAGATTGTTGGATTTGTATACTGGAAGCAGTTTGGGTTGAGCTTGTATACAATGTTTCCTGTTACCACTATTACAATCTCCTATCTAAATTGTTTACTTGATTGCATATGTATGTCCCTTTATCTTATATATAAGTTAGATCATACGATGTGTTGTAGATCACGAAGTCCGTATGATTGGTCGAGCTTAATGAGATATAAAAGTATCAAAGTGAGACAACTTGAGGGCGAGTTGTTGGTATGAGCTGCGATATAGATAAGAAGTGACTTGACTTGGTTGCTTGTCTATCTTTGATGCGTCTCTCGACGTATTGATAGATCACGATGAGATGAGTTCTTCTGTCGACCATCGTGAAGAACCTAGATCTCGGTGACTTTACGTTGATCTAAACCTCGATAAGGTATTAGGTGAGTATGAGTTGTTGACCATCACTTTGACTTGTTATGGGTGAGGGTTACATGAGATAACCAATTCTCTGCATCTTGGGTGGTGGCGATCTTGTATGTCATGCTAGTTACACGTGTCGAGTCACCGTATCCGTTTAGGATGATAACGTCCTTGAGGAGCTCAAAGGTTTATTGTACTAAACCTTGCGGTTGAGTTATCTCAAGTACAATAATAAGGTTAAGTGGTACTACTTAAGGAATTAAAGATATTAATTATTTTAAGCGATCGAGCAGCGTAAATAATTAATGGACGTCGATATCTTAAATCGAGGGATTCGTGAAGTCTAAGTGCAAGCCCGACTCAACTTCGAAATAAAGGGGTAAGTCGACTTTTATTCTCTAGTGGCATGAATAAATGTTTATGAATTAATTTATGTTACGAAATGAACATAAGATAATTAATTTATTTGAGGCCCATCTTTATTCCTTGCATTTGATCCATGGGTTTGGCCCGTCCGACTATTGCTAAGAGGATTTTAGTCCCTCCTTTAGAGTCCTCTTGGGACTCTGTTTTGATCCTCTATCTTAAGTGATATTATTGTATTTATTAGATATGCATAAATTCTATCTTAATAGGATTTAGGATTGCATTATAAATATAAGGTGAGAGAAAGTCAAACCCTAATCCTAAGTGTGAAAATTTTGAAATTACTATTCATATAGTGGAGATTTTCGAAAACTTTGAGGGAAGGAAGAAGGCGAATTTCTATAGCATTCTCCATAGATTGTCCTCACTCGGCATTGGATTTTAGGCAATCGGGACACAGTCCAGAAGATCAAAGCACGAGTCTTGATCCTTTCTTCCCCGACAGATTTGCAGGTAAACACGATAAAACTCCTACGTGTTGCAATTAATTATATAGGTGCATGCTAGACATATAATCAATGTATGGTGAATTAAACATCCAAGATAGATCCTCGAGAGAGGTTTAAAATCAGATTTCCTACATATTTTCCACTATGTGCTAGGGTGAAAGCTTCAGTGTCATTCATGCAATGCGGACACACAAGTCTTCCGGCGGTACTCTACCCAGACAACATGGAGTAGGCAGGAAAATCGCTAATTGTCCACATCAACGCTGCTCGTATTTGAAAATTTTGCTTCACCGACACGTCGTATGTAAGAACACCTATATTCCACAACTCTATCTGTTCAGCTATTAGCGGCTGCAAAAAAACATCTAATTTCTCCTTTGGATTCCGTGGGCCGAGGACTAGGATTGTAAGGAACATGTATTGTTCCTTCATACACATCCAAGGTGGTAGATTGTATGGTGTAACGATGATCGGCCACGAAGAATATTGTTGGCCAGACTGACCAAAAGGTTGAAAACCATCCGTGGATAACCCTAATCTAAAATTTCGAACCTCTTTAGCAAAATCAAAAAAAAATTCATTCAAGTGTTTCCATGCAGGTGAGTCCGCAGGATGACGCATAACTCCATCATCTACTGACGAAGCATGTCAATGCATGTCTGCTGCTGTAGCTTTAGATGCATACAATCTCTGTAGTCGAGGAGTAAGAAGAAAATGGTACATCTTCTTTGCTGCTACCAATGTTTTTTCACTGATCCTCGATCCTCGATTATTTTCTTTGTAACGAGGAGTACTACGAATTTACATTGAACCAATTCACAATCCTCGGGCGATAAATCGTGCAATTATTAGGGCAACAATCAATCTTGTCTACGGAAGCCCGTCTTGTATTACTAGGAACCAAGTTAATAACTTCCTTGATCAATTCAGTCCGTTGATCAAAATTTCTCTCGTGTTAGGTTACTAGGCGAACCTGGCGAAGTTATTTCCAACACAGCACAATTTCCTGACGATCAATTCTTCGGATTAAGCAACTCTTCAAAGTCTTCAAAATTTCTACGATCAAAATTCTCTCATACATGTTACCCTCGCCTTCAAGGACAATAGACGAACCACAAGCGACAACCGTGAATGAGACTTGCAACTGCCACAACTCCTTATCCGCAAGATCCAACATATCATATAGTTGTTGTGCTTCCGGATTAGGCAACTCTTCAAAGTCTTCAAAATTTCTCTCGAGACATCGCAACGTCCGCCGCCATAGTATGGTAGCTACTACTTTGTTCGAGATTCTGACTCCATTCTCATGCATTCGAGATCGAACAATCATCAAAATTGATTAGAAATCAATTATAAATAAGCACCAAGAATCATGAATCAATGCGGAAGGTAAATAACATATTCATATAGGATCGGATCATCTTACGAAAACTAGCCGGACATAATAAATGGAATGAAATACGATTTAAACATAAAAGCGATAAATTAAATATAAAACCCGTTTGTCGGATGAACAATGCTTGGTCTTGAATCCAATAAGCGAATGAGCGGAAAACAAAGGAAAGCGATTGTTCGATAGCAACGATAAACTAAACTAGAGTAAAAGCAATACTAGAATTAAACTAAGCGAGACTAAAGACAAAGAATTGAAGCGGGAAAGCGAAGTAAAACTAGGTGCAGGTGCGTGTTGGGTCCTCTGGGCGCGGATGGCATTCGAGGGTGGAAACCTAATTTTTGCCTCTGTCGGCAGCCTCGCGACGGTCCTCGCGATCGAGGCGATCGCTAGGTAATCTCGGCTCGCTCGCCTCTCTTCGCTTTGAACCTCGAAAGCCATTATAAGCGGTCGCGAAATCGTCCGATGAGTTCTCGGCCTAGGCCTTCTTTCGCGCGACGCAGGTCGCGGCGGTGGCTCTTACAGGGTGCTTTCATTGGTTTGCCTCGCGACCACCTAGCCTATCGCTAGAAATAGGTCATCTCGTTTTGCTCGTGCTTTGTTCCTTTTGCGATTTTCGATACATAACCACAAAACACGAAAATAACACCCAGAGCAATATCTTCTAGAAGAGATAAAACATTAAGAATCGACATAAGCATTAAGCTAAACACATCTTCAAATATCAACTATAAGCGTGTAAAATGCGCGTTTATCAAACCCCCAAACTAAAAGCATTGTTTGTCCTCAAACAAGAGCGGAACAGAAAGACAAACGAAGATCAGAGGCGTATGAGGATAACCATTCTAGACCTCGAAACATATCAGCGCAAAAACATTAGTGCACATGGCGGCGTTAGTCCCTCACACAAACAACAATTTCGGCAAAAACTTCGTTTATTTCAACCCTCACAAAGGCATGTGTGTAAAATATATATAGGATACACTCGAGCTCATAAAGAAATTAAGGCGTGTATACATCGAATCGATGCATCTAACATCTTACCATAGGCTTGCCGTTTTCTCTAACATCTCCACGCGTCGAATGTGTTCAAATGAGGATCGAGGACTTTTCATAGGTTGTAATGTAGGCACATTGGTTAAGGTAGGATAATATATGGCTAAGTGACTCAAGCAAACTCAAGCACCACCATTTTATATATTTGACACATATGGACTTTGTCCATTTTTCTTTTCTTTCATAAATTGCGTTCTATGCCTCATAAGGTACCTATACTTTGTTTAAAGACCCTTTATGCTCAACATTCATAATGAACTTAACATTTTTCTTTTCTTTTCTTTTCTAGAGCTTATAGGTTTAACTTTCACAACAAAGGTACTATGGTAGCTATCTACTTTGTTCGTCTTGAACATCTTCTAAATTATGATAATTTTACGTTGGTATTTCAGATTCCCATGAAACCCAAAGCTCGTAACCTCAATCCCGACAGCGAATCCATTCTTTGCAATGTGATATTGAACTCGTTCTTTTATATGATAATACATATTATCACATCTTACGCATGGACACTTAACTTTGTCCTCATCCAATAACATTGTTTGAGTCATTGCAAAATCCATGAATTCATTCAGTCCGCTAAGAAATTCGGGATCGAAAGTTTCATCTGGTTGAAACCGCCTATACATCCAAGCTCGATTTGTACTCATTTCTAGAAGATCTATGTAAGTTCTATATTATGTCATCTGTTTCCTCACCTAATTAAAGATCTATGTAAGTTAATTCGCATTTGCACCATCTAATCTCGTCCCATTTGTGCTATAAATGCCGAGAAAAAGTTAAATTTCTCTTCATTATCATATAATGGCAAAATATCAAATATATTAAATGAACTTACGTAGCATAAAAATGACATGTAAATGAACTAATGAACTTATGTAAATGAACTAATGAACTTACGTAGCATAAATGAACTAAATGAACTAATGAACTAATGATGTGGATGACCTAATGAACTAAGAATTTGTTTATGTTCATATATTAGGCAACTAATTGACACCTAATTAAAGAGATACCAATTTGAGAGTTAAATAAGTTAGGCGTGAACTATAATTTGTCGTTAGTAAATTATTCGTTATTAACAGAATCTATCAATTGCACGTTATTAATTGATATCAAAGAAAATTATTTGAAGCTCAATTCTGATTAATTCATAAAGATCTTGATTAACAGAATCTATCAATTGCACGTTATTAATTGATATCAAAGAAACATATTTTAACCATCAATTCATGATCTGGATTAAGATTTTTTTTTGAAAAAAAAGCTATCAATTAAGGATCTCAACAATTGAAACAATCAATGTATGACTCAAAGAGCTATATATTTTGATTCTTTTAATTTTTTAATTGGTTTTATATTGATCTTCAATGATAATTACATCATTAGTTATCTCTTAAATTTAATAAAGAATTATTAAAAACAATCACAAAATTAATAAAAAAATATAGTACTATTTTTTTTTTGTCTTAGATTGACAGAGCCTACCATTAAGGTCCTAAATTAATTATTTTCATCTTGTAGGTCCTGGATTGATACTAATCTACTTTCGAGCCTTAAATTATAAAACGCCTTTATTCAATTATTCTCTTTAAAAAAGATTTGTGAATTTTAAGTTTTTTTTTTCTATGTTTTTCGAAAGCGTGTCAATTTATTCCCAATATTTATTAGAAATTGGTAAGGATTGGGGTCCCATGCAACGCAAATGCAAAACAAAGATGCCCACTCTCTTAAAGCAAATTTATTTAGGATTTTAATTTTAGTAGGAAATTAATTAGAGAACAGGACAACTTTATAAAGTAATGCTTATTAACATTGTTATCAAAGTTTGTCTTAAATAATTTGGCATTCTAGCAAGTCTTCTTTGAAATCTAAATAATTACTTTACCAATTTCTTTTTTCCTATGCTTGCGCGAATATCTCTCAAACTAAGTAATAATGTAATGGAAGTCAAACGACATGGATAACAATCAATAACATATTGACCACGATGAATTTATTATCCCAATATGCATCGAAATATAATCACATATTACTCAATCTCATCACATATTGCTCAATCTCATCACATCATATACGACAAATTCACGATAAATTCAAGCTCATATATGTATACATATACGTGTACATATATATCACATAAATTCAAGATCATATACGTATACATATACATCACATAAATTCATGATAAATATATCTACATTCATACATCTACATTCATACATACATGTCATCATTCATACATATACCTATACATATACATATACCTATACATATACATATACATATACGAGCAGGGAGGGCGTGGCGGCGGTGAGGCGGGGGCGCGGCGGCGGCGAGCAATGTGTGGGATGGGCTAGGTAGGGGCGGCGCAGTGCGGGGCTGGGCTGGGACGACGGCAGCGTGGCGTACAGTGAGGCGAGGCGGCAGGCGACGCGGGATAGAACGGCAGCGACGACGAGGCGATGGCGGTCTGGCTGGGTGGCGAGAATGGCACGGGGTTGGGCTGGGACGATGGCGGCGTGGCATACACGGAGAGGTACGGGCGGCACGAGACGGATCTGGGCTGGGACGGCGATGGCGAGGCGAGGGCGGTGGTGGCGCGAGGTCGGGTCAGTGGGCGGACGGCAGCGCAGCGCGGTGAAGACGGTGACGACGAGGTGAAGTCGACGTGGGCAACGAAGGCAACAAATTCAATTAGGGTTCAATTAGGGCGTGAATGAAAAAACTGGGGATGAATCTCGTGTTTGTGTTAAACTCAACGACGGATCAACGACGGACACTACGTCGTCGTAATTCCATCGTTGGTCAACGATGAAATAATTTTATCGTTGATCAACGACGGAATTACGACTAACTGTTGTCCGTCGTTGAGTGTCTGTCGTTTATCAACGACGGAAACCATGTCGTCGTTGATCAACGACGGAAATACGACTACCAACTGTCTGTCGTTGAGTTTGAACGTCGTTATTCCGTCGTTGATTTTATCCATCGTTGATTAACGACGGACTTAGTTCTATCGTTAATCAACGACGGAATTACGATGGCTTATCTTACATTTATTTTAAAGCATAATATCGTTTCTGATCCGTCGTCGGTCCGTCGTTGTTCGTCGATGGATAGTTTTTCGTCGTTGTCCGCGTGTTTTTCTTGTAGTGAATTATATGAAATATCATATATATAATAGGTGACAGACAAATTAAACAACACTCCTATTAAAATGGCAACATTGTGATTTCAAGCTTCAACGCTTTGTTCGGTTTCATTTGGAAAGCCATTTTTCTCTCTCCTTAGTGGAAATATTTTTTTTTTATCAAAATATTAATGTCAATGTTTTATTCCTACTTCTAAAATATATTTTTCGTTTTAAATACTCTCTGATCTCACAATTAAATTGTAATTTTCTATAAACAATACTAAATAAAGTTAAACGAACTTTTAATTTATTGATTCTATTTAATAAATTGGGTTAATTACAATTTATGACCTCAACTTTCAATGATTTTAAGTTTACGCCCTCTGTAGGGAAATCTGATTTTAACCCTCTCCCGAGGATCTATCTTGGATGTTTAATTCACCATACATTGATTATATGTCTAACATGCACCTATATAATTAATTGCAACACGTAGGAGTTTTCACGTGTTTACCTGCGAATCTGTTGGGGATGAACGGATCAAGACTCGTGCTTTGATCTTCTGGATTGTGTCCCGGTTGCCTAATCTCCAATGTCGAGTGAGGACAATCTATGAAGAATACTATAGAAAATCACCCTTTTTCTTCTCTCTACAATTTTCGAAAATTCTCACCAATGGACAATGGTAATTCTCGAAAATAATGATTGAGGATTAGCCTGATTTTCTCTCTCCTTATATTTATAATGCACTCCCAAATCCTATCTAGATAAGATTTATGCATATCTAATAAATATAATAATATCCTTTAGGATAGAGAGGATCAAGTCGAGTCCCAGTGGGACTCTTGAGAGAGAGGCGAAATTCACCAAGCTACTGAGCCTGGATGGGCCATTTCGGGGATCAAATCAAGGAATAAAGATGGGCCTCAAATAAATTAATTATCTTATGTTCACCGTAATAACCCGAAAATTTAAAACTTTAATTGGTGATGTTTAGACCAATTATTTGTGGTATAGACCTTAATTAAGTTTAAGGAAACCAATGAAGCAATTAGAATCGATTCGTAGATCGAAAACTAAAGAAATCAGCGGTAACTAGTCCTACCTGATTAGGGTTTTCGAGTAACTGAACATAGAATGAAAGATCGAGAATGAATCTCAACAAGCGGTTTCATTTCTAGAATCCTCACATGAAAACATGTGAGAAGCGAAAGAATGAGAATTTTCGGGCATACTTGCAGTCGATCTTAAAAGCACTATTCTGAGCGGAACAACTTCCAGTCCGTGATAATCATAATAAATTGTGATAACAATCTAACTCATGAAGGAATAAATTATTATGAATTTAGAAATTATAAGAATCAATTTAGAAAGAAATTCTGAAGAACTTAACCGAACAGCCGGTAATATATACCGAAAATCCTAAATTGATCCGAACGACCGAAACTCGAACCAAGGGTCTAAATCAATAAATTATGATTTATAAAATTAAAATAAATGTTGAAAGATCAAAAATTCAATAGAATTTTTGAATGAGCATAATTTAATCGTCAACGTCGTTTTCGCGATAACTCGAAATTGACATATCGGACGACGTCCAAACTTCATGAAATTTTATAATCATTGAAATAAGTCATTTGGAGGCTATTTAATAAAATAAAACCTTAAGGTTCCGAGAAATCAATCGAAAGCGCGTTAAAACTTAAAGAGTCGGTATTAACATGCCAAAACGGGTAATTTGACCAATCCACCTCCCAACTACCACCAAGACCACCCCAAATGAGCTAAGGACAGCCCATTAGGCTGTAACACAGCAACATTTTCATGCCATTACAGCCTCTCACTTGGGAATCAAAATTCTCTCTCGTTTCAAATTCTCCATTGTTCTTCACACTTTGGAGCCTTTAATCCTCCTTCCAAACCCCTCCCACACTCAAATAATCTTTCTAAGACCATAGGAAGGTATTATTCATCATCCTCTTCCATCCTAATGGAGTGAAATTTTTATTTTGAATTTTTGGGTTTAAAAACCCTAGTTTGCTCCTCATTTCTTTCGTGACTTTAGAGCCCTCAAATGCTCTCAAGCCATGAATAAAAAATTCTTAGAATAATGTTCTAAGGTTACTTTCAAAATTTCATAATTTTTGGAGCATGTTTGATATTTTTTGATTTATGTTTTTTTTTTTTTATATGTGATAAAGCATGATTTTATGAATATTATTTGATATTGTTGCTTGTTAATATATTATAAACATGTATAATAAATATGGTAATTTTCAGAATAGTTTTGGAATTTTCTTGTATTTGTTTGATTTTTTGTTGAGAAATAGTTGAGATATAGTGTTTAATATATGATATGAACATCATATATTAATCTTGAAAATTTTGAAACACTACTCCTATTTTTTAAAAATGGGCAGAATATATTTAAGTTTTTTAAGCCATTATTTGATTTTATTTGTTGGAAATAATAGGATATATGATGTTTAGAAATAATATGAACCTAATATGCATTGTTGGGAATTATTGAACACATATGTAAAATATGTGTGAGGACAAAAATTCAAGCATTTGGTTCATATTATAATATTAGTTGATATTTAATGTTAATATTACATGTTTATTTCATATATAAACATATTGTGCAAGATTGGAATTTATTGCATATGTATATATATAAATGTGGAATTACCAAAATGATTTAAAGATGAAAAGCATGGTTTTAAAATTTTAATGCATGATATGAAGTGATATTTCATGTTTAGTATATAGTATAAGCATGATAAAATTTTGTGGAAATTATTGAACACCAAAGGTAACTAATTTGAAATGACCGAAAGTTTGAGACTTTTAACCCATGGTTTAAAATTTATATGATGATATTGAGTTGGTAATTAAATTCTATAATATGATAGGAGTATAATGTGATTTTATTGGAATTTATTGGATGCATATGCTAATTGTTGCTAATTATCGAAACGTAATAGAATGGCTAAGTATGGGTTTAATTTTGATGATGAATGATGCTATGATGTAATATGAAACTTTGGATAAATGGTTGTGAATAGGGTGAATGAATGGAACACTTATGCACACTTACACAATGATGGTGTATTACATTAGAAATTAGGGTTTTCTAATGCTTTAGTATAGTTTATGTTGTGTATGGTTTTGTTGATGTTGAATGTTTATGTTTATGTTGAACCGACAAACCAAAACCCCAAACGTAAACAACATAATACTATATGTACGAGAACCCAAAAGAAATCGACCAATTTCGATAACTTAAGGCGGAATAAGCGAGGATCGAAGTTAGACACAAATTAGGGTTTTCCATTAATAAAAGGATACTCAAGCGTGAGTTCCTAAGTTAGAAAAACCAAAGGTCGAGCTACAACGTTAATATTGATAACGACAACTCAATACGATAATTAGTTGGCGTTAACATAACTCGCTAACGAATAACGATTATCGACATATGTAATCTCCAAGCGAGTAAATTAAATAAGCGATGTCGAATGAGTGGCGAAGATTCGAACATAAGATGTCGATCCTTATGTCTCGAACATCGAGTTAATATTCCGAAGTACTTCATTTATTCTTAAGTACTTAGCTATATGATAGCATGTGCTCACTTGAATCATAAATCAAGACTCATCTTTTAATTGTCGTGCGAATACGATAAGTCGTCGAGCATAACCTACTAGGGCGTAACTATAATTGTTAAGTCTAGTTGGTGGCTTGAGATAATCTAAATTACCAATCACAACTTGAATACTAACAATTTATAACGTAATAACGTTTAAAAGAGCACTAAGGTGAAGAGTCGAGGATAGACTCGGAGTATGTGATTCATAAGTCAAAGTTCACCCATGAGCGATGAAGTAATATAGTTGGGAATTGGGAATGTAAGATAATAAGAATTATCTTAAAACCATCACATGAAATCATAAAGAAACCCTAATTGGGAACTTAAGTCGTAATTTATAAGCGACCATCGATCGATAGAAAGAATCTAAGAAATGTTATTTTCTTATGAAGGGTTTGACCGTGCGTAGTCGTGAGAGGAGAACAACCACACCTGCTCACTTAGACTTACTAGCGTTGGACTAGCGGTGGGCTTTTCTTGAAACAAAATGATTATGCATAACTCAAAGCATGATTTACAAAAGCTTTATGAAATATTATCGCATGAACCGTTATTGACTTCCAAATATTATGTTTTGTTGTGTCCATATCGAGGTTGGTTTGTCCAAATGTGGGGCGAGAATTGATTGGTATATCGATGTGGTATGTGAATGAGTTGGTCCACCAGCGTTAAAAAGGGTAACGATCGGATCCGACTTAGTTGAGGACTAACTCGGATTGTGTACACGATGTGTTGTGTGTTAAGGTTAGCTACCTCGATCGTCACGGCGACTATGTGTAGGTGGCCACCCCATAGTCTGTGAATGAATGAGCGAATGAATGATGAATGAATTACGGATATGGAACAACGTGATAAAATAGTCGCCCGACACTTTTGGAAAAATGATAAAATATTTGATAGGCATGAGTCTTTAACTAAAATCCTCATGTGCTATTGTGGGCAGTTCAATAACTTTTTGGTAAAGAAAATGTTTTCGGCAACGAGTCCACTGAGTACTTTTGTACTTAGCCCTGCATCTCGTTTTTGATGTGCGAGTTGAGCAAGGATCGATGATCGGTGCGAGGTGGTGCGAGTAGCGATTGTTTTGTGGCTTAACTAGAAAGGTTTCTAGAACCTTGGGCATGCATCGTCATATGCATGTCCACACGTTTATTTGCTGCCTAACTCTGATATTGTTTAATGTTTTGATTATAATTGCTTTTATGCCGTATTGAATTGGAGGTCGTACCTCGTACTTTGAATTTTGCCTGATTGGGTCATGTTGAAACCTTGAACCCTTTTGACAAGTCGTTCTGCGACTTGAGTTAGTATTGAATTACTTATCCCTTTTTAGCCTATGCGTTATTGAATAGTTAAATGGTTGATTGTCTTGATTAGTTATGTTTATATCCGCTGCTTTATTATACCGGTGACGATCCATATGATCTGTACTTCATTGGATAGTCGGGTCGTCACAAATTGGTATCAGAGCACTTGTTCGCTCTGAACCCTAGAAACCCTTTCCTTGAATCTTAAGTTGAAAGTTGAGTCTTGAAACTGTTGGTATTTGATTGCCTCTGCACTGCACCCCATCGTCGTCCTGCTCAACGAGGAAGAAGGTAACTATTTCAACTGAAAGTTGTTTCGAAATGATAGAAGTTTATGAAATGTGAAATGGACTTACAAAAGTCGTATTGTTTTGAAGGTTGAAATATGTTTGAAAGGAGAAAAGTCTCAAAATTGAATGGAGTAGTTGTTTCCAAGGATTTTGGAAAATGAATGATTGACATTGAAAAGTTATTTTGAAAATAATCGGTTGTTAGATTGAAAAGAGTTGAAAACTACGGAAAATTGATAGAGGAATGATATGAGAATATCATTTATCGCATATATGTTATGAGTTGTGTTTACTCCTATATGCAAAGCATGCTAGATGCATAATATAAATGAGTATGTTTCCCATGAGAACATAGACTCTTAAGGCGCATGATCCTTATTGCTCCGAACTTAGTATGAGAACATAAGGTATCCCGATTGAGCAATACTAAGGAAGAACGAGAACATAGAAATTTTAAAAATCACCATCCAACAGATTTGAGGATGAGAATTCAACGACTCTACGATGACGAAGCGATTGCACGCGAAGAAATTTCAAACACTATGCGTGCTATCTCTATCGTGGCGATAACGAAGAATCAAAGCATAACGCTAAGAAAGTATATATAAAAGAATGATAGAATTTGGAGTATTATGGGAACATATGATTGAATGTTATGATTCGAATGAAAATAAGGAATTCATAACCCAATGAGAAAGGGTGACCACTTAGCCTTACTCAAAGGCTAGACATTGAAAGTTTGTGCTACCCTAAGAGACCATACAGTCTCTTCCCGAAGACCAAATCATGAAAGTAGTTTCATAAGGAATATAGGATACTAGATTATGGTCGGATAATTTTTACGACTAGACGCTTTTATCTGTAGAGCCACACACGAGGAGGTTGTGCGTTCTGCCGTTCCTACTAGATTTGCGAGGAGACGACGTAGGCAAGTTCTTTGCTCACTTCATGAGTGGTGAGGCTGCTGCACAGGCCGTGGTATGTCATACTACGATCGATTTCAATCGCCACCAAGGCGGGGGGTATACACGAGATATCATCTCAATACATATATCGTCGCCGAGAGAGCTTCGATCTTGAGGTGGACTTACCCGTTCCATCAACCACTTGAACTACGTATTCATGGTATAAGGAGCTACACCTTGTGGACCGTATCTCCTGAGCGAGAATACACCGGTGTGATGAGATTCCCAGTGGCTTTATCCGGAAGGTGCCTCGCTTGGCATCGATAGACTGCATTCTTGCTGGCGGTGGCGAGGAACATATTCGAGGTGGATCTTTCCGTCCTCGACAAATCACTTTTTCGGTCCTACCGCGGTGGGATTCGAGCCCGTCATTGCCACCCGACCAAAGATCGCCGATCATTCCATGCCAAGACTCACCTCTACCTATCAGTTCCTTGGTTCAATCGCCGCCACCCGTGCGGACCCATGTACCACGATCTCGTGAGATTGACGATTCACGTGGCCTAACCGCATGCGCCGTGAGAGAAACCTATGCCTATCTTGTCGTTTCTCCGTTTCCACCAATGCCCATGGGGAGATCATGGTTGAGATCCGCGAGACACAGCTACTATAGAAGAAGCTAGAGTCGTTAGAGTCTCGAAGATCATGGCTCCCACACTCGATGTTGAGGTTGAGGAGGAGGACCGCCTTCGGCGATGAGATGAGCGAAGTTGATAGTAGCCATACTCCGGTTCGACTCGACACGTTGAGCCCTATTTACACCACAGGCGATTATGGATCTAGTTATTAAGACTAGATAATGTTTTGTTTATATACTTTTGTATATCTTGTGATGCATCGCGGAAGCGATAGGTCGTTTAGACATGAACCCTTATTTTGATGACCTCGGTGGCGTTTATATTTTTGAAAGCACCGTGACTAGGTGCGATGGAGTGATATTGATATTAGCTTTTGGGAACATCATACTCCGTACTGGCCCCATTTTGTAAATCTCAAAAGCGGTGAAAATCCTCGTGAGGCATTTTCTTTGAGATGATGATAGCTCATCGAGAGCCATTGGTTTTGATGTCGTATTATGTGATGTTCGACGATGCGCTAGACTTATGCGCATGATTATATATAAATATCGCACTAATATATTTATGATCCTGATGGATGGCATAAGAAGATATTTGATTGCGTATATTTAAGAATGATAGAATGCCGACGAGAAGGAAAAACTGCGATGTAACACTTGAAGGAGAGGACACTCCACCACCACCACCGGCAAGAAGAATTGAGGAGCTATTCCTCAGACAGAATCCGCCAATTTTCAATGGGATTGGAAATCTCGTGGATACGGAACTATGGATTCACGCGCTAGAACGAATCTTTAACTTCCTTCACTGTACCTCTTAAAACGCTTGTCATGCGTTGCTTTGCAAATATTTGACTTGTCGATTTACGGTGGGAGGTGAAGAGAAAGACCTTATATGAAGAGGAACTAGAAGCTTACACAGGAAGAATTCAAGTAGGAAGTGTGCGATAAGTACATACCTAAGAGCTACCGTAAGAGGAAAGGACACGAGTTCTAAAATCATGACAAGGAAAAACCACGGTCACAGATTTCGACCGTGCTTCTGCGAGATGTCGCGGTATGCACCTCGCTTGTTCGACACGCACGAGAAGAGGACCGAGAAATTTGGGCGGGACTCAGTCATGAGATCAGGGTGTCGCTAGCCTGTCATGGAAATCTGACCTATCTCGAGGTCGTTAGTAGAGCATTGGACATTGAGGCTGCCTTGCCTGAGCATAGATTTGTCGTTGTACATCCACCGAATCACCAAGGAGATCGTGGAAAGAGAAAGTGGGAAGGACCCCACCAAGGTCAAGGATCAAATGCTGGCCAGGCCAACATGAGGCCATGGCAAGGGAGTAATTTTCCATCTAGGCACGGACAAGGCAATGGACGTAACATAGTACCCACGCCTGGCGGAGGAAACTAAATATTCGTGAAACTCCCTGTATGCCCTAAGTTCCATAGAAGTCACAAAGGAGTCTACATGTTCACAAATGATGAATGTTTCAAATGTGTCCAGAAGGGTCACTACTCCAGGGACTGTCCAGGGATGCGCCAATGAGAGAATGGTTGTCCCAATGTACCGGATCGAGTCCAGCCGGTCCGGGCTATCCAAGCTCAACCGTTCCAGCGATAACCCCCCGGTTCAGTACTACCAGCCGAATTAACGACCATATCAACCACGGCGGAAACAACAACAACAATGGCGACAACCGCAGCAATAGTACAGCCAACTCCAATAACAATAACAACAACCGCAGCGATAGTACCGCCAACTCCAACAATAACAACAGCAGCAGCAGCAACCGCAACAATGACAACAACATCATCAACAACGAAGAACCGCCCAAAGAAACTAGGGCTCGCCTCGACCAGAAAGGAAATTCCTGCGGGGCCGCCAGGAAACTTGGCGGTAAATACTACTCCAATTGCTCATATCCTCTTGTTTGATCTTGGCGCCTCGCGTTCTTTTATTGTTGAAGCATGCGTGAGAACTTAGGATTAGATCCCAAACGCTGAACAAATCATGATAATTTCTTCTCGGTGGGAGGCATAAAACGATAACCCACATATGCTCGAACCCAGAATTTGGACTAGGCTCACTTAAGGTCTTGACAGATAACCTTCATGTCATACCTATGACGGATGTGGACATAATCTATGAATGGATTGGTTAACCGAACATAGTGCGACCATCTGTGTAATGAAACGAAAATTTCTTTCCAACACCGGAGAGAAACCTATAGACTTTCACGGGATCGGCATGGGAAGAAGAGTCCCAATTATATCCACACTACAAGCAAGGACGTTCTTTGAATAAGACCGAGAACCATGCTTACCTCGTCTACCTCCGGAAGAAGATCAAAATGAGAGGAGGATAGAAGACGCGTCCGATCGTGAAAGAGTATTCCGGCGTTTTTCAGACGAACTACCGGGATTACCGCCAAACCGGCGGATCGAGTTCACGATCGACCTCGAACCGAGTTACGCCCGTCAAAAGCTCCATACCGATGACACCAAAGGAGCTTGAGGAATTGAAGATCAATTGCAAGAACTCTTGGGTTAGGATTCATTAGACCAAGTGTGTCTCCATGGGGAGCACACGTCTTTTCGTGAAAAGAAGGATGGTACATCGAGGATGTGCATAGACTATCGAGAGTTAAACAAGATAACTCTTAAGAATAAGTATCCTTGCCTCGAATTGACGATCTGTTTGATCGACAAAGGAGCGAGTCTTTTCAAAGATAGATCTAAAGTCGGGATATCACCAATTGAGGATTAGACGGAGGATGTACCTAAAACGGCTTTCCGTACAAGGTATGGTCATTTCAATTCATCGTTATACCCTTTGGACTTCTGAATGCCCCCAGCGGTGTTATGGATATTAAGAGCAGGGTGTTTCACCCATACTTAGACAAATTCTTCTTAGTGTTCATAGGCGATATCTGATATACTCGAGAATAACCAAGAACACAAAGAGCACTTGAGCGTACTCAAACGTTGAGGCAAGAGCAACTCTTCGCCAAGTTTAGCAAGTGTGAGTTTTGGTTAGGCGGTGACATTCTCGGTCACATTGTGTCCGAGGGAATTAAAGTAGACCCTCGAAGATTGATCTGATTCGAGAATGGGAGTCACCAAAGAACCCGAATGAAATTGAGTTTCTTAGGACTTGCCGCTACTATCGGAGATTTATCGAAGGATTTTCAACGATAGCCCCACCCATGACCCAATTGTTGAGAAAGGAATCAAGTACACATGGACATCCGGTGTGAGGCTAGTTTCCGGTGAAAGGGTTATTGACGACAAGACATGTACTAGCGATGCCGAGGCGGATAAAGAATACACAATCTACACGGATGCTTTAAAGAATGGACTAGGTTGTGTCTTGATGCAAGAAGGCAAGGTTATTGCTTATGCTTCAAGCAATTACGCCTACATGAGTTGAACTATCCTCATGCACGACTGGAATTAGCAGCGGTCGTACATGCCTTAAAGATCTGGAGGCATCACCTTTATGGAGTTAGATGTGAGATCTATCACGACCATAAGAGCACGAAATATTTCTTTGAGCGGAAAGATCTTAACATGAGGCAGTAGATGGTTAGAACTAGTGAAAGATTACGACCGTGGTATCAATTACCGGTCGGGCATGGCTAATGTTGTGGCCGATGCTTTGAGTGTAAATCCCACCCTAGTTTGGGATGTCTCCTCACCGTGAGGAAATACTTATGAAGGAATTTCGGAGGATGAACATCGAGTCATAGACCCGTCTCGACGATAGAGGTCAGATTGCAACATTGATTGCAATCCTGGACTTAAGAGTCGAATCTTAGAAGCTCGGAGGAAGAGCAAAAGCTAGAGGAAATACGAGCTAAGATCGAGGACAATAACCACAAGAATTTCACGTAAGCACAGATAACGTTTTGTTGTATGACGGGAGAGTGTGTGTCCGTAAGGCGAAGAGCTCAAGAGCGAAATCTTGAAGGAAGCCCATGAGACTTCTTATACCGCACACCCGTGACAAAAAAATGTACCAAGACCTCAAAGAGAAATTTTGGTGGGATGGGATGAGCGAAATGTGGCTTCATTTATAGAACGTTGTTTGACGTGCCAACAAGTGAAAGCACTCCACCAACGACCGTATGGAACATTACAACCGCTAGACATACCGGAATGGAAATGGGATGATATAGCCATAGACTTTGTTACCGGCTACCCAATCACAAAGAGGAAATACCGCTATTTGGGTCATCATTGATTGATTGACCAAGAGCGCATTTCTACCCATTCCAATAACACATGGGTCGATAGACTAGAAACGGTTATGCGTTCGAGAGATCATACGTCTACATGGAGTTCCAAAGACTATCACGTCGATAGAGATTCAAAATTCGTCCGATTTTGGATGAGTTTACAAAAGGAACTCGACTAAATTTCGATCGCTGTTCCACCCACAGATGGACGGGCGGTCAGAGGACCATTCAAGCGTTGGAAGATATCTCGAGAACCGTTGTCCTCGATAGAGGATAAAGTTGGGAACAAGTGTTACCACTGTGGAATTCGCCTACAATAATGACTACCAAGCGACTATTGGAATGGCCCTTATGAAGCGCTTTATGGAAGGAAATATCGATCACCACTTCTTGGGATGAAGCGGGAGAAAGGAGAGTATTAGGACGACTCTTTGGGAGAGATGATTGAGATCGTGCGATGGATCCGCCAACGGATCAAGGAGGCCCAAGACCGACAGAAGTCGTACGCCGACAAACGTCGTACAGAGCTACATTTTGAAGAGGGAGACAAGGTCTTCTTGAAAATTTCTCCATCTAAGGGAATCGTGAGATTCGGAATAAAAGGAAAGCTGCGACCACGTTTCATAGGACCCTATGAGATTCTGGAAAGAATAGGACCAGTGGCTTACAGACTTGCATTGCCGCCAAGTTTTGGAAACGTGCACAATGTGTTCCACGTTTCACAACTAAAGAAGTACATACATGATCCTAGCCATGTGATACCACCGATGATATTTTCCTCGATGACAATATGAGTTATGTAGAACTCGCTACGGAAATCTTGGACCGACGCGTATCAAAGGCAAAGGAACAAAGAGATATCGTTAGTGAAAGTTCTATGGAGACACCATGGA
Organism: Salvia rosmarinus; assembly: GCA_036937905.1. NCBI lineage: Eukaryota > Viridiplantae > Streptophyta > Magnoliopsida > Lamiales > Lamiaceae > Salvia > Salvia rosmarinus. The sequence continues at coordinate 54,888,137 of CM072814.1, forward strand.
CAAGAAGAAGCAACACAGGGAGCTAGAATCAGCTATGAAAGAGAAATACCCGATCTTTTCAAGGTTAGCAAATTTCGGACGAAATTTATTTTAAGGGGATGGTATGTAATAACCGAAAAATTTAAAACTTTAATTGGTGATGTTTAGACCAATTATTTGTGGTACTTAGACCTTAATTAAGTTTAAGGAAACCAATGAAGCAATTAGAATTGATTCGAGATCGAAAACTAAAGAAATCAAAAATCGGTAACTAGTCCTGGGATTAGGGTTTTGAGTAACTGAACATAGAATGAAAGATCGAGAATGAATCTCAACAAGCGGATTTCATTTCTAGAATCCTCACACGAAAACATGTGAGAAGCGAAGAATGAGAATTTTCGGGCATACTTGCGGTCGGTCTTAAAAGCACTATTCTGAGTCAAACAACTTCCATCCGTGATAATCATAATAAATTGTGATAACAATCTAACTCATGAAGGAATAAATTATTATGAATTTAGAAATTATAAGAATCAATTTACGAAAGAAATTCTGAAGAACAACCGAACAGGGTAATATATACAGGAAAATCCTAAATTGATCCGAACGACCGAAACTCGAACCAAGGGTCTAAATCAATAAATTATGATTTATAAAATTCAAATAAATGTTGAAAGCTCAAAATTCAATAGAATTTTGAATGAGCATAATTAATCGCCAAACAGCAGTTTTCCGCGATAACTCGAAATTGACATATCGGACGACGTCCAAACTTCATGAAATTCTTATAATCATTGAAATAAGTCATTTGGAGGCTATTTAATAAAATAAAACCTTAAGGTTCCGAGAAATCAATCGAAAGCGCGTTAAAACTTAAAGAGTCGGTATTAACATGCCAAAACGGGTAATTTGACCAATCCACCTCCCAACTACCACCAAGACCACCCCAAATGAGCTAAGGACAGCCCATTAGGCTGTAACACAGCAACATTTTCGTGCCATTACAGCCTCTCACTTGGGAACCAAAATTCTCTCGTTTCAAATTCTCTCATTGTTCTTCACACTTTGGAGCCTTTAATCCTCCTTCAAACCCTCCCACACTCAAATAATCTTTCTAAGACCATAGGAAGGTATTATTCATCATCCTCTTCCATCCTAATGGAGTGGAATTTTATTTTAATTTTTGGGTTTAAAACCTAGTTTGCTCCTCATTTTTTCGTGACTTTAGAGCCCTCAAATGCTCTCAAGCCATGAATAAAAATTCTTAGAATAATGTTCTAAGGCTACTGTCAAAATTTCATAATTTTTAGAGCATGTTTGATATTTTTTGATTTATGTTTTTTTTTTTATATGTGATAAAGCATGATTTTATGAATATTATTTGATATTTTTGCTTGTTAATGTATTATAAACATGTATAATAAATATGGTAATTTTCAGAATATTTTTGGAATTTTCTTGTATTTGTTTGATTTTTTTTGTTGAGAAATAGTTGAGATATAGTGTTTAATATATGATATGAACATCATATATTAATCTTGAAAATTTTGAAACACTACTCCTACTTTTTCAAAATGGGCAGAATATATTTAAGTTTTTAAGCCATTATTTGATTTTATTTGTTGGAAATAATAGGATATATGATGTTTAGAAATAATATGAACCTAATATGCATTGTTGGAATTATTGAACACATATGTAAAATATGTGTGAGGACAAAGAATTCAAGCATTTGGTTCATATTATAAATATTAGTTGATATTTAATGTTAATATTACATGTTTATTTCATATATAAACATATTGTGCAAGATTAGAATTTATTGCATATGTATATATATAAATGTGGAATTACCAAAATGATTTAAAGATGAAAAGCATGGTTTTAAAATTTTAATGCATTATATGAAGTGATATTTCATGTTTAGTATATAGTATAAGCATGATAAAATTTTGTGGAAATTATTGAACACCAAAGGTTACTAATTTGAAATGACCGAAAGTTTGAGACTTTTAACCCATGGTTTAAAATTTATATGATGATATTGAGTTGGTAATTAAATTCTATAATATGATAGGAGTATAATGTGATTTTATTGGAATTTATTGGATGCATATGCTAATTGTTGCTAATTATCGAAACGTAATAGAATGGCTAAGTATGGGTTTAATTTTGATGATGAATGATGCTATGATAGTAATATGAAACTTTGGATAAATGGTTGTGAATAGGGTGAATGAATGGAACACTTATGCACACTTACACAATGATGGTGTATTACATTAGAAATTAGGGTTTTCTAATGCTTTAGTATAGTTTATGTTGTGTATGGTTTTGTTGATGTTGAATGTTTATGTTTATGTTGAACAGACAAACCAAAACCCCAAACGTAAACAACATAATACTATATGTACGAGAACCCAAAAGAAATCGACCAATTTCGATAACTTAAGGCGGAATAAGCGAGGATCGAGTTAGACACAAATTAGGGTTTTCCATTAATAAAAGGATACTCAAGCGTGAGTTCCTAAGTTAGAAAAACCAAGGTCGAGCTACAACGTTAATATTCAATAACGACAACTCAATACGATAATTAGTTGGGCGTTAACATAACTCGCTAACGAATAACGATTATCGACATATGTAATCTCAAGCGAGTAAATTAAATAAGCAATGTCGTAATGAGTAAGCGAAGATTCGAACATAAGATGTCGATCCTTATGTCTCAAACATTGAGTTAATATTACCGAAGTACTTCATTTATTCTTAAGTACTTAGCTATATGATAGCATGTGCTCACTTGAATCATAAATCAAGACTCATCTTTTAATTGTCGTGCGAATACGATAAGTCGTCAAGCATAACCTACTAGGACGTAACTATAATTGTTAAGTCTAGTTAGTGGCTTGAGATAATCCTAAATTACCAATCACAACTTGAATACTAACAATTTATAACGTAATAACGTTTAAAAGAGCACTAAGGTGAAGAGTCGAGGATAGACTCGGAGTATGTGATTCATAAGTCAAAGTTCACCTATGAGCGATGAAGTAATATAGTTGGGAATTGGGAATGTAAGATAATAAGAATTATCTTAAAACCATCACATGAAATCATAAAGAAACTCTAATTGGGAACTTAAGTCGTAATTTATAAACGACCATCGATCGATAGAAAGAATCTAAGAAATGTTATTTTCTTATGAAGGGTTTGACCGTACGTAGTCGGCGAGGAGAACAACCACACCCCCTTCACTTAGACTTACTAGCGTTGGACTAGCGGTGGGCTTTTCTTGAAACAAAATGATTATGCATAACTCAAAGCATGATTTACAAAAGCTTTATGAAATATTATCGCATGAACCGCATTGTCGCCAAATATTTATGTTTTGTTGTGTCCATATCTCGAGGTTGGTTTGTCGAATGTGGGACGAGAATTGATTGGTATATCGATGTGGTATGTGAATGAGTTGGTCCATAGCGTTAAAAAAGAGTAACGATCGGATCCGACTTAGTTGAGGACTAACTCGGATTGTGTACACGATGTGTTGTGTGTTAAGGTTAGCTACCTCGACCGGTCACGGCGACTATGTGTAGGTGGCCACCCCATAGTGCGTGAATGAATGAGCGAATGAATGATGAATGAATTACGGATATGGAACAACGTGATAAAATAGTCGGGCCCGACACTTTTGGAAAAATGATAAAATATTTGATAGGCATGAGTCTTTAACTAAAATCCTCATGTGCTATTGTGGGCGCTTCAATAACTTTTAGTAAAGAAAATGTTTTCGACAACGAGTCCACCGAGTACTTTTGTACTTAGCCCCGCGTCTCGTTTTGATGTGCGAGTTGAGCAAGGATCGATGATCGGTGAGGTGGTGCAGAGTAGCGATTGTTTTGTGGCTTAACTAGAAAGGTTTCTAGAACCTTGGGCATGCGTCGTCATATGCATGTCCACACGTTTATTCTTTGCCGACAGGCCGTGGTATGTCATACTACGATGATTTCAATCGCCACCAAGGCGGGGGTATACACGAGATATCATCGAATACATATATCGTCGCCGAGAGCTTCGATCTTGAGGTGGACTTACCCGTTCCATCAACCACTTGAACTACGTATTCATGGTATAAGGGCTACACTTGTGGACCGTATCTCCCGAGCGAGAATACACTGGCGTGATGAGATTCCCAGTGGCTTTATCCGAAGGTGCCTCGCTTGGCATCGATGAGACTGCATTCTTTCTGGCGGTGGCGGGAACATATTCGAGGTGGATCTTTCGCCCTCGACAAATCACTTTTTCGGTCCTACCGCCAGTGGGATTCGAGCCCGTCATTGCCAACCGACCAGCATCGCCGATCATTCCATGCCGAGACTCACCTCTACCTATCGGCGTTCCTTGGTTCAATCGCCGCCACCCGTGCGGACCCATGTACCACGATCTTGTGAGATTGACGATTCACGTGGCCTAGCGCATGCGCCGTGAGAGAAACCTATGCTATCTTGTCGTTCTCGTTTCCACCAATGCCTATGAGGAGATCATGGTTGAGATCCACGAGACACAGCTACTATAGAAGAAGCTAGAGTCGTTAGAGTCGAAGATCATGGCTCCCACACTCGATGTTGAGGTTGAGGAGGAGGACACGCCCGGCGATGAGATGAGCGAAGTTGATAGTAGCCATACTCCGGTTCGACTCACACGTTGAGCCCTATTTACACCACAGGCGATTATGGATCTAGTTATTAAGACTAGATAATGTTTTGTTTATATACTTTTGTATATCTTGTGATGCATGCGGAAGCGATAGGTCGTTTCGACATGAACCCTTATTTTGATGACCTCGGTGGCGTTTATATTTTTGAAAGCACCGTGACTAGAGTGCGTGGGTGATATTGATATTAGCTTTTGGGAACATCATACTCCGTGCACGGCCCCATTTTGTAAATCTCAAAAGCTGATGAAAATCCTCGTGAGGTATTTTCTTTGAGATGATGATAGCTCATCGAGAGCCATTGGTTTTGATGTCGTATTATGTGATGTTCGACGATCGCTAGACTTATCGCGATGATTATATATAAATATCGCACTAATATATTTATGATCACGATGGATGGCATAAGAAGATTTTTGATTGCGTATATTTAAGAATGATAGAATGCCGACGAGAAGGAAAAAGCTGCGATGTAACACTTGAAGGAGGACACTCCACCACCACCACCGACAAGAAGAATTGAGGAGCTATTCCTCGGGCGAGAATCCGCCAATTTTCAATGGGATTGGGAATCTAGTGGATGCGAACTATGGATTCACGCTAGAACGAATCTTTAACTTCCTTCATGTACCTCTTAAAACGCTTGTCATGCGTTGCTTTGCAAATATTTGGTGCTTTCGATTTACGGTGGGAGGTGAAGAAAAGAGCTTATATGAAGAGGAACTAGAAGCTTACACAGGAAGAATTCAAGTAGGAAGTGTCTGAAGTACATACCTAAGAGCTACCGTAAGAGGAAAGGACACGAGTTCTAAAATGCGACAAGGAAAACCACGGTCACTGATTTCGACCGTGCCTTCTGCGAGATGTCAGGTATGCACCTCGGTTGTTCGACACGCACGAGAAGAGGGCCGAGAAATTTCAGGCGGGACTCAAATCATGAGATCGGTGTCGCTAGCTTCGTCATGGAAATCGACCTTTCTCGAGGTCGTTAGTAGAGCATTGGACATTGAGGCTGCCTTGCCCGAGCATAGATTTGTCGTTGTACATCCACCGAATCACCAAGGAGATCGTGGAAAGAGAAAGTGGGAAGGACCCCACCAAGGTCAAGGATCAAATCTTGGCCGAGGCCAACATGAGGCCATGGCGAGGAGTAATTTTCCATCTAGGCACGGACAAGGCAATGGGCGTAACATAGTACCACGCTGGCGGAGAAACTAAATATTAGTGAAACTCACAGATGCCCTAAGTTCCATAGAAGTCACAAAGGAGTCTACATGTTCACAAATGATGAATGTTTCAAATGTGTCCGGAAGGGTCACTACTCGAGGGACCGTCGAGGGATGCGCTTGATGAGAGAATGGTTGTCCCAATGTGCGGATCGAGTCCACCGGTCCGGGCTATCAAGCTCAACCGTTCGGCGACAACCCCGGTTCGGTACTACCAACCAATTAACGACCATATCAACCACGGCGAAGCGACAACAACAATGGCGACAACCGCGAAGAATAATACCGCCAACTCAATAACAATAACAACAACCGCAGCGATAGTACCGCCAACTCCAACAATAACAACGGCGAAGCAGAAGAATCAACAATGACAACAACATCATCAACAACGAACCGCCCCACAAACTAGGGCCTCGCCTCAACCGGAAAGGAAATTCCAGAGCCGCCAAGGAAACTTGGCGGTAAATCTACTCCAATTGCTGTTATCCTCTTGTTTGATCTTGGCGCCGCATTCTTTTATTGTTGAAGCATCGTGAGAACTTAGGATTAGATCCCAAACGTTGAACAAATCATGATAATTTCTTCTCGGTGGGAGGCATAAAACGATAACCCACATATGCTCGAACCTAGAATTTGGACTAGGCTCACTTAAGGTCTTGACGAGATAACCTTCATGTCATACCTATGACGGATGTGGACATAATCCTATGAATGGATTGGTTAACGAACATAGTGCGACCATCACTGTAATGAAACGAAATTTCTTTCCAACACCCCGAGAGAAACCTATAGACTTTCACGGGATCGGCATGGGAAGAAGAGTCCCAATTATATCCGCACTACAAGCAAGGGCGTTCTTTGAATAAGATCGAGAACCATGCTTACCTCGTCTACCTCCGGGAAGAAGATCAAAATGAGAGGAGGATAGAAGATGTCCGATCGTGAAAGAGGATTCCGATGTTTTTCAGACGAACTACGGGATTACCGCCAAACCGACAAATCGAGTTCACGATCGACCTCGAACCGAGTTACGCCTCGTGTCAAAAGCTCCATACGGATGACACCAAAGGAGCTTGAGGAATTGAAGATCAGCGCAAGAACTCTTGGGTTAGGATTCGATTAGACCAAGTGTGTCTCCATGGGAGCACACGTCCTTTCGTGAAAAAGAAGGATGGTACACCGAGGATGTGCATAGACTATCGAGAGTTAAACAAGATAACTCTTAAGAATAAGTATCCTTGCCTCGAATTGTGATCTGTTTGATCGACAAAGGAGCGAGGAGTTTTCAAAGATAGATCTAAAGTCGGGATATCACCAATTGAGGATTAGACCGGAGGATGTACCTAAAGCGGCTTTCCGTACAAGGTATGGTCATTTAATTCATCGTTATACCCTTTGGACTTACGAATGCCCGGCAGATTTATGGATATTAAGAACAGGTGTTTCACCCATACTTGACAAATTCTTCTTAGTGTTCATAGGCGATATCTGATATACTCGAAGAATAACCAAGAACACAAAGAGCACTTGAGGCTGTGCTACAAACGTTGAAGCGAGAGCAACTCTTGCCAAGTTTAGCAAGTGTGAGTTTTGGTTAGGCGATGACATTCTCGGTCACATTGTGTCCGCCGAGGAATTAAAGTAGACCCTCGAAGATTGATCTGATTCGAGAATGGGGTCACCAAAGAACCGAATGAAATTGAGTTTCTTAGGACTTGCCGGCTACTATCGGAGTTTATCGAAGGATTTTCAACGATAGCCCGACCCATGACCCAATTGTTGAGAAGGAATCAAGTACACATGGACATCAGAGGTGTGAGGCTAGTTTCCGAGATCGAAAGGGTTATTGACGACAAGACTGTACTAGCGATGCAAGAGGCGGATAAAGAATACACAATCTACGGATGCTTTAAAGAATGGACTAGGTTGTGTCTTGATGCAAGAAAGCGAGGTTATTGCTTATGCTTCAAAGCGATTACGCCTACATGAGTTGAACTATCCTCGCACGACACGGAATTAGCAACGGTCGTACATGCCTTAAAGATCTGGAGGCATCACCTTTATGGAGTTAGATGTGAGATCTATCTTGACCATAAGAGCACGAAATATTTCTTTGAGCGAAAGATCTTAACATGAGACAGCGTAGATGGTTAGAACTAGTGAAGATTACGATGTGGTATCAATTACCGATCGGGCATGGCTAATGTTGTGGCCGATGCTTTGAGTGTAAATCCGCTAGTTTGGGATGTCTCCTCGATCGTGAGGAAATACTTATGAAGGAATTTCGGAGGATGAACATCGAAGTCATAGACCCGTCTCGGCGATGAGGGTCAGATTATGAACATTGATTGCAATCCCGGACTTAAGAGTCTCGAATCTTAGAAGCTCGGAGGAAGAGCAAAAAGCTACGAAATACGAGCTAAGATCGAGGACAATAACCACAAGAATTTCACGAAGCAACGAGATAACGTTTTGTTGTATGGCGGAGAGTGTGTGTTCGTAGGCGAAGAGCTCAAGAGCGAAATCTTGAAGGAAGCCCATGAGACTTCTTATACCGCACACCCGGCAAAGACAAAATGTACCAAGACCTCAAAGAGAAATTTTGGTGGGATGGGATGAGCGAAATGTGGCTTCATTTATAGAGCGTTGTTTGGCGTGCCAACAAGTGAAAGACTCCACCAACGACCGTATGGAACATTACAACCGCTAGACATACCGAATGGAAATGGGATGATATAGCCATAGACTTTGTTACCGGCTACCCAATCACAAAGAGGAAATACCGCTATTTGGGTCATCATTGATTGATTGACCAAGAGCGCATTTCTACCCATTCAAATAACACATGGGTCGAGATAGACTAGAACGGTTATGCGTTCGAGAGATCATACGTCTACATGGAGTTCCAAAGACTATCACGTCGATAGAGATTCAAAATTTACGTCAGTTTTGGATGAGTTTACAAAAGCGGGAACTCGACTAAATTTGATCGCTGCGTTCCACTTACGGATGGACGGGCGAGTCCGAGAGGACCATTCAAACGTTGGAAGATATCTCGAGAACCGTTGTCCTCGATAGAGGATAAAGTTGGGAACAAGTGTTACCACTGTGGAATTCGCCTACACAATGACTACCAAGCGACTATTGGAATGGCCCTTATGAAGCGCTTTATGGAAGGAAATATCGATCACCACTTTCTTTGGGATGAGCGGGAGAAAGGAGAGTATTAGGACGACTCTTTGGGAGAGATGATTGAGATCGTGCGGCAGATCCGCCAACGGATCAAGGAGGCCCAAGACCGACAGAAAATCGACGCCGACAAGCGTCGTCTGAGCTACATTTGAAGAGGAGACAAGGTCTTCTTGAAAATTTCTCCATCTAAGGGAATCGTGAGATTCGAATAAAAGGAAAACTGCGACCACGTTTAATGGGACCTATGAGATTACGGAAAGAATAGGACCCGATGAACTTACAGACTTGCATTGCCGCCAAGTTTTGGAAGCGTGCACAATGTGTTCCACGTTTCACAACTAAAGAAGTACATACATGATCTAGCCATGTGATACCACCGATGGATATTTTCCTCGATGACAATATGAGTTATGTAGAACCGCTACTAAATCTTGGACCGACGTATCAAAGGCAAAGGAACAAAGAGATATCGTTAGTGAAAGTTCTATGGAGACACCATGGACAAGAAGCAACACAGGGAGCTAGAATCAGCTATGAAGAAATACCGGATCTTTTCAAGGTTAGCAAATTTGGACGAAATTTATTTTAAGGATGGTATGTAATAACCCGAAAAATTTAAAACTTTAATTGGTGATGTTTAGACCAATTATTTGTGGTATAGACCTTAATTAAGTTTAAGGAAACCAATGAAGCAATTAGAATTGATTCGAGAGATCGAAAACTAAAGAAATCAGCGGTAACTAGTCTCTGGATTAGGGTTTTCTGAGTAACTGAACATAGAATGAAAGATCGAGAATGAATCTCAACAAACGGTTTCATTTCTAGAATCCTCACACGAAAACATGTGAGAAGCGAAGAATGAGAATTTTCGGGCATACTTGCGGTCGGTCTTAAAAGCACTATTCTGAGCGAAACAACTTCCAATCCGTGATAATCATAATAAATTGTGATAACAATCTAACTCATGAAGGAATAAATTATTATGAATTTAGAAATTATAAGAATCAATTTACGAAAGAAATTCTGAAGAACTTAACCAGCAGCAGGGTAATATATACCGAAAATCCTAAATTGATCCGAGCGACCCGAAACTCGAACCAAGGGTCTAAATCAATAAATTATGATTTATAAAATTCAAATAAATGTTGAAAGCTCAAAAATTCAATAGAATTTTGAATGAGCATAATTTAATCGCCAAACGCTTTTTCGCGATAACTTCGAATTGACATATCGGACGACGTCCAAACTTCATGAAATTCTTATAATCATTGAAATAAGTCATTTGGAGGCTATTTAATAAAATAAAACCTTAAGGTTCCGAGAAATCAATCAGCGTTAAAACTTAAAGAGTCGGTATTAACATGCAAAAACGGGTAATTTGACCAATCCACCTCCCAACTACCACCAAGACCACCCCAAATGAGCTAAGGACAGCCCATTAGGCTGTAACACAGCAACATTTTCGTGCCATTACAGCCTCTCACTTGGGAACCAAAATTCTCTCTCATTTTCAAATTCTCCATTGTTCTTCACACTTTGGAGCCTTTAATCCTCCTTCCAAACCCTCCCACACTCAAATAATCTTTCTAAGACCATAGGAAGGTATTATTCATCATCCTCTTCCATCCTAATGGAGTGGAATTTTATTTTGAATTTTGGGTTTAAAACCCTAGTTTGCTCCTCATTTTTTCGTGACTTTAGAGCCCTCAAATGCTCTCAAGCCATGAATAAAAATTCTTAGAATAATGTTCTAAGGCTACTGTCAAAATTTCATAATTTTTAGAGCATGTTTGATATTTTTGATTTATGTTTTTTTTTTATATGTGATAAAGCATGATTTTATGAATATTATTTGATATTTTGCTTGTTAATGTATTATAAACATGTATAATAAATATGGTAATTTTCAGAATATTTTGGAATTTTCTTGTATTTGTTTGATTTTTTGTTGAGAAATAGTTGAGATATAGTGTTTAATATATGATATGAACATCATATATTAATCTTGAAAATTTTGAAACACTACTCCTACTTTTTTCAAAATGGGCAGAATATATTTAAGTTTTTAAGCCATTATTTGATTTTATTTGTTGGAAATAATAGGATATATGATGTTTAGAAATAATATGAACCTAATATGCATTGTTGGGAATTATTGAACACATATGTAAAATATGTGTGAGGACAAAAAATTCAAGCATTTGGTTCATATTATAAATATTAGTTGATATTTAATGTTAATATTACATGTTTATTTCATATATAAACATATTGTGCAAGATTGGAATTTATTGCATATGTATATATATAAATGTGGAATTACCAAAATGATTTAAAGATGAAAAGCATGGTTTTAAAATTTTAATGCATTATATGAAGTGATATTTCATGTTTAGTATATAGTATAAGCATGATAAAATTTTTGTGGAAATTATTGAACACCAAAGGTTACTAATTTGAAATGACCGAAAGTTTGAGACTTTTAACCCATGGTTTAAAAATTTATATGATGATATTGAGTTGGTAATTAAATTCTATAATATGATAGGAGTATAATGTGATTTTATTGGAATTTATTGGATGCATATGCTAATTGTTGCTAATTATCGAAACGTAATAGAATGGCTAAGTATGGGTTTAATTTTGATGATGAATGATGCTATGATAGTAATATGAAACTTTGGATAAATGGTTGTGAATAGGGTGAATGAATGGAACACTTATGCACACTTACACAATGATGGTGTATTACATTAGAAATTAGGGTTTTCTAATGCTTTAGTATAGTTTATGTTGTGTATGGTTTTGTTGATGTTGAATGTTTATGTTTATGTTGAGCAACCACAAACCAAAACCCCAAACGTAAACAACATAATACTATATGTACGAGAACCCAAAAGAAATCGACCAATTTCGATAACAAGGCGGAATAAGCGAGGATCGAAGTTAGACACAAATTAGGGTTTTCCATTAATAAAAGGATACTCAAGCGTGAGTTCCTAAGTTAGAAAAACCAAAGGTCGAGCTACAACGTTAATATTCAATAACGACAACTCAATACGATAATTAGTTGGGCGTTAACATAACTCGCTAACGAATAACGATTATCGACATATGTAATCTCAGGCGAGTAAATTAAATAAGCAATGTCGTAATGAGTAGCGAAGATTCGAACATAAGATGTCGATCCTTATGTCTCGAACATCGAGTTAATATTCCCAAGTACTTCATTTATTCTTAAGTACTTAGCTATATGATAGCATGTGCTCACTTGAATCATAAATCGAGACTCGTCTTTTAATTGTCGTGCGAATCGATAAGTCGTCGAGCATAACCTACTAGGGCGTAACTATAATTGTTAAGTCAGTTGGTGGCTTGAGATAATCTAAATTACCAATCACAACGAATACTAACAATTTATAACGTAATAACGTTTAAAAGAGCACTAAGGTGAAGAGTCGAGGATAGACTCGGAGTATGTGATTCATAAGTCAAAGTTCACTATGAGCGATGAAGTAATATAGTTGGGAATTGGGAATGTAAGATAATAAGAATTATCTTAAAACCATCACATGAAATCATAAAGAAACCACTAATTGGGAACTTAAGTCGTAATTTATAAACGACCATCGATCGATAGAAAGAATCTAAGAAATGTTATTTTCTTATGAAGGGTTTGACCGTGCGTGTCGTCGGCGAGGAGAACAACCACACCTGCTTCACTTGACTTACTAGCGTTGGACTAGCGGTGGGCTTTTCTTGAAACAAAATGATTATGCATAACTCAAGCATGATTTACAAAAGCTTTATGAAATATTATCGCATGAACTGTTATTGATCGCCAAATATTTATGTTTTGTTGTGTCCATATCGAGGTTGGTTTGTCCAAATGTGGGGCGAGAATTGATTGGTATATCGATGTGGTATGTGAATGAGTTGGTCCATAGCGTTAAAAAAGGGTAACGATCGGATCCGACTTAGTTGAGGACTAACTCGGATTGTGTACACGTGTATTGTGTGTTAAGGTTAGCTACCTCGACCGGTCACGGCGACTATGTGTAGGTGGCCCTCCATAGTGCTGTGAATGAATGAGCGAATGAATGATGAATGAATTACGGATATGGAACAACGTGATAAAATAGTCAGGCCTGACACTTTTGGAAAAATGATAAAATATTTGATAGGCATGAGTCTTTAACTAAAATCCTCATGTGCTATTGTGGGCAGTTCAATAACTTTTTGGTAAAGAAAATGTTTTCGGCAACGAGTCCACTGAGTACTTTTGTACTTAGCCCTGCATCTCGTTTTTGATGTGCAGGTTGAGCAAGGATCGATGATCGGTGCGAGGTGGTGCAGAGTAGCAGTTGTTTTGTGGCTTAACTAGAAAGGTTTCTAGAACCTTGGGCATGCATCGTCATATGCATGTCCACACGTTTATTTGCTGCCTAACTCTGATATTGTTTAATGTTTTGATTATAATTGCTTTTATGCCGTATTGAATTGGAGGTCGTACCTCGTACTTTGAATTTTGCCCTGATTGGGTCATGTTGAAACCTTGAACCCCTTTTGACAAGTCATTCTGCGACTTGAGTTAGTATTGAATTACTTATCCCTTTTTAGCCTATCGTTATTGAATAGTTAAATGGTTGATTGTCTTGATTAGTTATGTTTATATCCGCTTGCTTTATTATACCGGTGACGATCCATATGATCTGTACTTCATTGGATAGTCGGGTCGTCACAAGCCCGAACATAAATTAATTCATAAACATTTATTCATGCCACTAGAAAATAAATGTTGACTTACCCTTTATTACGAAGTTGAGTCGGGCTTGCACTTAGACTTTACAAATCCACAATATTTAAGATATCAGACGTCCATTAATTATTTACAGTTACATTGCTTAAAATAATTAATATCTTTAATTCCTTAAGTAGTACCACTCAACCTTATTATTGTACTTGAGATAACTCAACTGCGGGGTTTAGTACAATAAACCTTTGAGCTCCTTAAGGGGCGTCATCATCCTTAACGGATACGGTGACCGACACGTATAACTAGCATGACATCTGCACCGCCATCACCCAAGATGTAGAGTCTTGGGTTAAATCATGTAACCCTCACCCATAACAAGTCAAAGTGATAGTCGACAACTCATACTCACCTAATACCTTATCGAGGTTTAGATCATCGTAAGTCACCGAGATCTGGGTTCTTCACAACGGTCGATGGAAGATCTCGTCTCACCGTGATCCATCATCGTCGAGACATACCGGCATAGATAAGCAACCAAGTCAAGTCACTTCTTATCTACACATGCTATCATACCGACAACTCGTCCTCAAGTTGTCTCGGTGTGATACTATTTATATCTCATTAAGCTTGTCGATCATACGGACTTACATGATCTACAACACATTGTATGATCTAACTTATATATGAGATAAAAGGACATACATATGCAATCAAGTAAACAATTCGGATAGGAGATTGTAATAGTGGTAACGGAAACATTGTATACAAGCTCAACCAAAAGCTGCTTCGATGATACAAATCAACAATCTCCCACTTATACTTAAGCAAAACTTTTAGTATACAATGTGTCTCTACTAGCTATTACAAACAACACCATCACTTTGCTTCTCCCACTTATACAAAAGTTTCCTTTCTAAGTGGGTGCCATCTTGCGCAATCCAAGTCCTCGAATATGCTCTTCGTAGACTTTTTACGGCAGACTCTTCGTGAATGGATCAGCTAGGTTATCCATGATACCAATCTTCTCAATCAAGACATCCCCTAAATCTAACGATTTCTCGTATGACATGGTACTTTCTTTCTATGTGTTTCGTTGCCTTGTGGGTCCGTGGTTCCTTCGAGTTTGCCACTGCACCGGAGTTATCACAGTAAACTATGATACTCTTGGGCAAACCAAGTACCACATCTAGATCCATGAGTTATTCTTGAACCATCTGACCTCTTTAGCGACCTCAAGGCGGCTACATATTCGGCTTCCATGGTGGAGTCCGCAAAGCATCGCTGCTTTGCACTCCGCCAAGTAGAAGGATGTCATCTACGTAAAGTAGAAGGATGTCATCTACGTAAAGTGCAAGAAATACCACATGACCGTTGACATCTAAACGATACACACAACTTTCGCTAGCAACTGGGTAAATCCATGGGACTTTACCACCTCGTCAAGCGTAAGTTCGAGGATCGTGAAGTTTGCTTAAGTCCATAAATGGACTTCTTAAGCTTCCATACTAGATGCTCTTCACCCTTCACCATATAACTTTCGGGTTCTGCATATAGATGTCTCTACCTTCTTCAGTGTAACCGTTTAGGAAGCGGTTTTCACATCCATTTGCCAAAACTCGAGGTTTAAGTGAGCTGCTATGGCGGAAGAATTACGATGGACTTGAGCATTGCTACTGCGAAAAGGTCTCATCGAAATCGATGCCCTCAATCTGAGTGTACCCTTTCGCCACAAGCACGGCTTTAAAAGCGAAACCTCTCCATCTGAATCTCTCTTCCTCAGATACCCACTTACTACCTATGGCTTCCTTGCCATCCGCTAGAAGTGTCTTTTCGAATACATCCATAGCTATTATGGACTCAATTTCTAAGTCCATAGTGGTGTGCCATGATCTTGCATCGTGTGTCTTGTGTCGCCTCATTTGTATGTCCATGGGTCGATTATTGCACGCTTTCGTTTCACGGACTAAATCCAAAGATTCACCCACGAACATAAATCGCTCGGGTTGACGAACAACCCTCCCACTCTGACGAGGTGCTCTTGGCACAATGGCAACGGTGGGTGCGATAACTTGTGGTTCTCTATCTTGCACAACTTGTTGGATAGGAGCCACTTGCATGCGGTCGGTATCTCCAAAGGAACTCGACCCACTTCAATTTTTGAAGTATCGGTGTCGATCCTCCCACTGAACCACGACATCTCGTACCTTTAGCTTAACCGGTGGTGGAATCGATCATCTTCTAATTCTTGAAGAATGATTTTAACTTTGGATTTATGGTTTTCATATAATCGTCTTCTAAGAATCGGGCATTAGTGTTAATAATGACCTTCCGATTCTTAGGACTATAGAAATAACCACCTTCGTTCCTCTAGGATAGCCATAAACAGCCTTGCATCGGATCTAGCCTCCAACTTGTCGACTTTCTTGTTCAAAGACATGTGCCGGATCGCCCCATATATCCTTATGTGGCTTAAACTGAGCTTCATACGCCCAAACCACAACTCGAAGGGTCTTTTCGGTGACTTTGATGGTACTAGATTTAGCAAGTATGCCGCCATTTCTAAGGCATACCCCGAGCGAAATAGGCAATGTTGCATAACTCATCATCGATCTAACCATCTCTAAAAGAGTCCTATTTTTTCGCTCGACACATCATTTTGTTGTGGTGTGCCCGATGTAGTGGTGGGAGGTAATCCCACACCGCACCAAGTAGTCCATAAACTCGTTCTTGAGGTATTCGCCACCGCGATCGGACCACATGATGACTTGATACTTTACCAAGCTTAAATCTCCACTTCCGCCTTAAACTCTTTGAATTTCTCAAAGCATTTAGACTTGCGGTGAAGCGGTATATGTATCCGTACCTTAGTGTCGTCGATGAAAGTGACAAAATACTCGTACCCTCCACGAGCTTGTGTTGACATAGGTCCACACATATCGAATGGACTAGGTCCACAACTTTTGGCTCTATAACCCTTCGCTTTGAAGGTGCGGTCGACATCTTTCCTTCTATATCGGATTCGCGGTGGGGCAGAGTGGCGTGAGATCACCCAATGCTCCATTCTTAGCCGGTCTTTGGATCCTATTTAGATTGATGTGACCTAATCTAAGATGCCGGAGAAATGTGGTGTCATCTTCGAAGAAAACTTTCTCTTTTAAGGTTTGAAAAGATGCAACATAGTTATAGGTATTATGTTTGGCGAAATAGTATAAAGCGAATTATATAAAGTGTCACCACAGATAACTTCATCATTTCTTAAGATAGAAACACCACTATCAAAAATAACTGAATATCCATGAATAAATAGTTTCGAAACTGAAACAAGGTTTCGCCGAAACTCCGGCACATATAAAACGTCTTTTAAAACTAAAACTGTCATATCAAAACATAAAGTAACATCTCCGACTGCAACGGCCTCGACTTTCGCCGCATTGCCCATGGAGATCGTTATCTCGCCATCACACAGCTCCCTTGTCCGCAGGAACCCCTGCAAGGTGTAACAAACATGATCAGTCGCACCCGTGTCTACTACCCAAGAATGGGTAGAACAAGTCGCTAAACATGTTTCCGTTACTAAAGCAAATGGCGTACCTTGAGCCTTGAGCTTGGGGCACTTAGCCTTGCAATGCCCAGTCTCACCGCACTTGAAGCATTTGCCTTTCTCCTTTGGCTTTTTCAAACCATTAGTAGAGCCATTTGTATTACTCCCACTCTTTTCTTTAGCCTTAGCATCTCTAGAATTCCACTTTCCATTTTCATCTTTCGATGAAGCAGTGGTTTTCTTTGAGGTGCATACTAAAGACTGTGCACCTTTGCCCATTTTGCGTTCTT
This sequence comes from Salvia rosmarinus, assembly GCA_036937905.1. Taxonomy (NCBI): domain Eukaryota; kingdom Viridiplantae; phylum Streptophyta; class Magnoliopsida; order Lamiales; family Lamiaceae; genus Salvia; species Salvia rosmarinus. Next base: position 54,905,838 of record CM072814.1, read on the forward strand.
CCGTTACTAGATCCTCTTGCAATGAATCTAGAGTATAACTCTTATCATAAAGGACTACTTTATAACGGCAGTCATCAAAAGACTTGGGCAAAGTGTTGAGGATCATGTCAATTCTAACTATGTCATCAATGTATCCTCCAACCAATTCGAGCTCCTCGAAGAGATTGATCATTTGCTCTACATGATCATGCACCGAATCGCTTTCCTTAATTGAACTTGACATTATTGATTTTGTCAAATTATGACAAGCGATTATGTCCGACTCCTCATACGATTTCATAAGACTTAGCCATATAGTGGCTGCATCTTCCATCTCTTGATGTTGGAGTTGCAGGGACTCGCACATGGTGACCAAAAGAAGGCAATTTGTCATTCTATTTGATTTGTCCCATTTCTCGTGCTCCTTGCGCTCCTCATCAGTAGATGAATCGTCTAGAGGTTTGGGACGGGGTGTAGTGAGTACAAATAAATTTTCTTCAGCAGTAAGAACATTCTCAATGTTTCGTTTCCACTCGATAAAATTCGGACGGATAAAGGATTTTGCGAGCATGTTGATGTCGGTGTAAGAGACATATCGAAAAGTAATGTAAACACATAAGCATACGATCGCACATAATTCGTAACAATAATATTGTAACCTTTGATAAAACAATATTAATTGAAACCTCCAATCGCCCAAGGAATCCCACATGCAAGCCAGCGTGTGGGCGTTTACATGAACCCCTCGACTGGACTAAAATAAACCTTTTAGTCGTTTAATTTCAATCCATGTCAACTTAACCTTATGACAAATGAAATTAATGATTGGACCTTACTAGACCACATCACTATCGCAAGAGGGACTTGCGGAAGTTGTACTTAAGGTGATGTCTAAGCAATGACCACAATTTTAACAAATAAAAATGAATTCTTAGAATTGGCATACTCACTAGGACCATACCGCTTCCAATCCAAATTATTTTGTTATCTCATTTTAAATCTATCTATAGAGAACTTATGGAAAATCGCATATCAAGCCACGCGTGTGGGCGTTTACACATGAAACTCCCACTTCCGATAGATTAAAATGTTTTATTTAGAAATCTCATCTAACAAACTTATGACAAACAAAGGCAAGCAAGCCACGCGTGTGAGCGTTTACTCACGGTCCGTATCACTTTGTTTAGAGATCAAAAGTGGAGGTCTTGACATTTTAATTTAAAAATTAATATGTCGGGTTACTTGATTAGTCTTTTGTTTCAAAGGTTTGTCCATGCAGATCACGTAATCTAGCATGCTTTTCTATAGAACTCAACATGTAAAACATGCTCGCGAATTCTAAAAATGCTTGAAAAGCGAAACCTAGAATGCTTACTATGCTTATCGAATCACGAAAACATATAACATGTTTATCTACGTAATTAAACATACATAGCATGTACGCATAATTTAAACATCCACGACATGCTTTGAGCGATAAAATAAAATAAAATAAAATCGTTCATCGCGCCCAATCGTGGACCACAGATTTCCCCCAAATTATTACATAAATTTGCAAAGCATGATCTTCAAACTCGAAAAATAGGCCTCGCGTGCAGGCACGGACGGATTAAATCAAAACTGGATTTGAAAATGGGTCGGATCATTGGAGCAGGCGAACCGGTCGAAAACGGAACCGGATCAAAATTTCGGATCTGGGCGAAAAATCGGGTCGAGGCGAACCGGTCTGCAGTCGGCCCGAACAAGCGGGCGGGTCGGTATAAGGGGCGGGCCACGCTGGGCACACAGCCCATGCGCGCGCCAACCGCCGCCGCCCGTCCTCGCAAGCACTGGCTGCCGAGAAAATCGGCGAGCTTGAGGTTTCGCGATAATCGTGCCGAAGCCGCCGCGCGCCGAGAAATCCGACGCGCGCGCCGTGCGCTCATCTGCCGGGCGCAACCAGCGCGTGCAATGCGCGCGCTGCCAGCGCCATGCCGGCGCTACCTCGCGATCGCGTGTCGCTCGCGAGCACCGCTCGAGGTTTTCGCGCGCGCCACGGCGCTGTGCGCCCGCGAAGCGCGCCGCCGCCGGGCACCTCTGGCGACGCTGCGATGCGCGCGCCGCCGCCGAGCCCACGCGATGAGACCCGCCGAAACCGCCGAGGCCTTGCACAAAATCGCGCGCCCGCGTCGCCTCGATGGTTCGCCGAAGCCTCGCTCGCGAAGGCACTTTCGCGAGGGACGCCGGGATCTCGCGCGACAAGCGCGCCCGTCAGACGCCAGCGTGCGCATTCGCCGCCGCTTGCGAACGCGTGTGCGCCGCGATCAGCTCGAGCACCGCCGAGCGCATGCTGCGGCCGCCAGCGCGGTGCCGAGGCATCCGCGCGTGCGCTGTGCCCTGCACCCCGATTGTCGAGCCGTGCAGCCCGTGTCGCCCCTACCCGCCTACCGTCGTGCAGTGTGTCCGCGAGCACCGTGCACGCCGAGCGTGCCGTCGCCCGCATGTCGTGCGACTGGTTTTCGATGTACTCTCGTCGTCTCGTTCTTCGTGCTTTCGTCTTCGTTCTTCTTTTACATATAAGATTTACAGGAAAAAATCTAATCTAACCACGGATTTTCTCGTGGTGAAAAACAAAATCCGACAAAAATAAAAAACGAGCCACGATGAGCAGCAGTTCACAATTAATTAATTGCGCGTTATAATCAAACGTGAATTAATCCAACAGAGCCAAGATATCGATCCCTGTGCTCGATACCAATTGTATGGAAATCTGATTTTAACCCTCTCCCGATGATCTATCTTGGATGTTTAATTCACCATACATTGATTATATGCTAGCATGCACCTATATAATTAATTGCAACACTTAGGGTTTTCACGTGTTTACTGCGAATCATCGGGGATGAGCGGATCAAGACTCGTGCTTTGATCTTACGGGTGTGTCCCGGTTGCCTAATCTCCAATGTCGAGTGAGGACAATCTATGGAGAATACTATAGAAAATCACCCTTTTTCTTCTCTCTACAATTTTCGAAAATTCTCACCAATGGACTATGGTAATTCTCGAAAATAATGATTGAGGATTAGCCTTGATTTTCTCTCTCACCTTATATTTATAATGCACTCCCAAATCCTATCTAGATAAGATTTATGCATATCTAATAAATATAATAACATCCTTTAGGATAGAGAGATCAAGTCGAGTCCCAAGAGGGACTCTTGAGAGAGGCGAAATTCACCAAGCTACAGTGCTGGATGGGCCAAAGGAGATCAAATCAAGGAATAAAGATGGGCCTCAAATAAATTAATTATCTTATGTTCACCCGAACATAAATTAATTCATAAACATTTATTCATGCCACTAGAGAATAAATGTTGACTTACCCTTTATTACCAAGTTGAGTCGGGCTTGCACTTAGACTTTACTGAATCCCGTATTTAAGATATCAGACGTCCATTAATTATTTACTGATTACGCTGCTTAAAATAATTAATATCTTTAATTCCTAAGTAGTACTACTCAACCTTATTATTGTACTTGAGATAACTCGACTGCGGGGTTTAGTACAATAAACCTTTTGAGCTCCTTAAGGGGACGTCATCATCCTTAACGGATATGGTGACCCGACACAGATAACTAGCATGACATACAAGCACTGTCATCACCCAAGATGTAGAGAGTCTTGGGTTAAATCATGTAACCCTCACCCATAACAAGTCAAAGTGATAGTCAGCAACTCATACTCACATAATACCTTATCGAGGTTTAGATCATCGTAAGTCACCGAGATCTAGGTTCTTCACAACGGTCAGATAGAAGATCTCATCTCACTGTGATCCATCAATACGTCAGAGACGTACCAACATAGATAAGCAACCAAGTCAAGTCACTTCTTATCTACACCGCAGCCTATACCGACAATTCGTCCTCAAGTTGTCTCAGCTGTGATACTATTTATATCTCATTAAGCTTGACCAATCATACAGACTTCTGTGATCTACAACACACTGTATGATCTAACTTATATATGAGATAAAAGGACATACATATGCAATCAAGTAAACAATTCAGATGGAGATTGTAATAGTGGTAACAGGAAACATTGTATACAAGCTCAACCAAAAACTGCTTCCAGTATGCAAATCCAACACCCTCAACTTTCAAGTTTTTCTAAAATGTCCTGAACTTTTAGAAATGTATTAACTTATGGCCCGAAAATATTTTCCGGCACCGAAATGCTGACTAGGATGACAACTAATTTGAAGTGGATTTTTATTTTCCACATATACATGAAACGACGTCGTTTTGGCCTTCTGGATTAATTATAGTTTATGGCTTCAACTTTCAACATTTTTTAGTTTATGGCCTCAAATTTTAAGTTTTTCTAAAATGTCTGAACTTTGAAAAATGTACTAACTTATGTCCGAAATTTTTTCCGACATCGAACACTGATTAGGACGACAACATAAACTGTGGTGGATTTGTTTTCCACTTATACATTCGAAACGACATCATTTTGGTCCAACTCATTAAAAAAGGATTAAAATGAAAAAATAATTACTTTGTCTCCATCTCACCAACACTGATTACTCTGTCATGAAGCTCACCAAAATCCTACATGCAAAGCAATTCAAAACGAAAAAAATATCGCTTCATCTTCTGACCAAATATCAATCCATCGTCGTCCAGCTTGCAAGGGACGTCGTCTTCCTCTTATTCAAGACATCAAAGCCGAATGACTCCTCCAAGACGCATGCCAAAACAACGTTGTTTCGAATGTATAAGTGAAAAAAATCCACCTCAATTTAGGTTGTCGTCCTAGTCAGCGTTCCCGTGTCGAAAAAAAATCGACCATAAGTTAGTACATTTCTCAAAGTTCAAGACATTTTAGAAAAACTTGAAAGTTGAGGCCATAAATTGAAAAACGCTAAAAGTTGTGGCCATAAACTATAATTAACCCTAAATAAAATAAAGAATGCCAAAACGACGTTGTTTCATGTATATGTGGAAAATAAAAAACTCGCTTCAAATTAGTTGCCGTCATAGTCAGCATTCTGGTGCTGAAAAATATTTCCAGGTCATAAGTTAATACGTTTCTCAAAGTTCAAGATATTTTAGAAAAACTTAAAAATTGATGCCATAAAGTAAAACTGAAAATTGAGATCATAAACTATAATTAACTCAAATAAAATTAATAAAACTTCATTTGAAGATGAGATATAAATATAATACCAATAATTCTGAAATTCGAACTCTTGGGACACAACAAACAACTGATCATAACAAAAACTGATATTAATATAAACGAAAAATAAATATGATTTTTAAAAAAATACTATAAATATATGAAAAAGGAGATGAAATAACAAATTCAAAGTGGCATCAACGACTACCACGTGCAAAAATCTCGAACATGCGAGCTTCATTAAAACCTCAGAGAATAATAATTATATATGTTTTCCGAATCTTTTTCTTTTGTACTCCTGTTTCCCGCATATGGTGATTGGATTAAGTTCACCAAAATTTGCTTTCCTGTTTATCAGGCAAATAGGTCAAGATTCAGATCAAAATTTATATCTAACAGTATATTTATAGTGATAAATTCCAACAAAATTCTAATTATGTCACTGAAGTATTCCTAATCTTGATCTATCTCACACATTTTTTTAATGCGAGTTTGTCTGGAGAAAAAGTTTTGGGGCTTCAAAAGCCTACAAAGAGTTTTATAAATTAGATTCAGATTTGGACCTAAATGCAAGCATTCTATTGGCCCGTAACTAGTTTTTTTAAAGTATGGGTAATTCTATAACGTTGAGATATTATTTTGCAAATGTCTCTTTTTTCTAGAATTCTTTAGTTATTATTTCGTTAAAATTTTGAAATAAAAGTTATAAGGATAACATAGTATATTAATTAATAATTTTTATTATCATTTTAAATAAGTAGCTCTAGTGATAAAAATGAGGTTTATAAATAGGGTCACCCTTTAAGTACTTATAACAACTCCATTTAACATAACGGCCCAAAACCATTTAAGAAGCCCAACTATTTAACCAAAAATGGTACTAACGTATACGAAAAGTATAGGCCCATTTAACGAACTCTAGATACTAATTGGACATTTCGTAAGCTAAAGGACTAATTTTCTTGAATGTGAAGAAGAAATTAAGAGTTGTGAAATTTAAACGCTAAATTTCATTAATTTTAGTGAAGACTAGATTGCTCCTGTTTATAGAATAGGCTTAAATATATGATCCAGAAAATATGACTATCTCAGGAATGACAGAAAAAAAATTACATGATTATGCATATAGATCTTTTCTACATCAGTTGATCGAGACGTTACAAACATGGTTGTAAGTTGAATAAGTGCTGATTTAAATTGTAGACGGTTTTCATGTTGCATGTATCTAATGCGCGTGTAACAAAATCATTATTCATAAATATATTAGTTGACATATGCATCTTTGATTACACATGCAACATACCACAAGACTAAATTAAATATCGCCAACGGTATTAATATTATAATGTTCGATATAAACTCGCTAACTCTGTCTATGTATTTAATAGGTATCGGAACGTGTGGAGGCGTCCAAATCGAAACCCAAGAAATTAAACTCATTTATTTTATAAACTTTTAGCAACAATTTAAGAGTCAATTTAGTGGCTAACGACATCTATATTTTATAATATACCAAACGTGGTGTGTGTGTTGGTCTAGTGGTAGAGTGGTTAATGTCCGAGGTCAAAGGTCTCGGGTTCGAGTCCACCGTGACGCAACCTTTAAAATTTATGTATTAATTATAGTGTTAATGGGGAGAATTACCCCAAATGTTAACATTGCTACTCTTTTTAACTCATATGTTAAGTTGCTACTCTTTTTACCCAATTTAAAGTAAAATTACAAAAATATTCTTCATTTGTAAAAAAAAGACGGAAGAAATGGGGGACATTGGCCGCCAGGAAACTGAGGGGAAGGGATGGATGTTGGCTGCCGGCAGAGGGGAGGGAGAGATGGTTGACCGTCGGGAAAAGTGAGAGGAAGGGAGGTTGGCCGTCGGGAAAGAGGGTTAGCCACTAGGGAGATTGGCCGCTGGGAGGGTTGGCCGCTGGGAGTTGGCCAGGGAGGTTGGCCGTTGGGAGGGTTGGCAGCTGGGGAGGTTGGCCGTTGGGATGATAAAATTGTACAAATGGTTAAAATGATAGCAACTTAACATATAAGATAAAAAGGATAGCAAACTTAACATATTGGTTATATTAGATTTTCGGCCTTAATTATATATATACCAAACGTGAAGAAATTAAAAAAAAAACTACTTATGTTAGTTTTAAATTATATGTTGACATGGTACATCTTTATCATATAATTAGGATGGTTGCATGTGCAGTGTGATATTTCATATCAAATAAGTAACGAATATTTAAACAGTAAATGTATGGATTTAATACCATTTTGGCACAATGATGATGTATATCAACTAGTAACAATGAATCAAAATTATCTTCCAAAAGAAAAGAAACATAAACATATTTAACTTGAGATCGAACAAATTGTCTTTTTTATTTTTTTATGAGACATGAAAATTCTACATCGTATAACTGGTTTTGTGCATGCTCAAATTAATGTCACCGATAACAAGTTTCACTGATTTGATAGGTAACAATTTATGTCTATCAAAAAGATATAAATTCTTCTTTCCAAATTTGCGTTTTCTCACTTGGACATGCAATAATATAGGCTTTTATAATTATTTTATTATTATATTCTACGTGGGGTTAGTCTATAAATGTTTCTTAATCTCTATGCTACGAGCTACTGAATCATTATAAATTTAAATAAATATATAGTTTTTATCCCCCATTAAATTGGAACTTAGATTCACAAATTCATTCAGTAAAGTGATGAATCCACAATAAAAGCTCGGGATTTAATGATTGGAAATAGTTCATAATTTATATTTTAAAATTAATTTTTATTTCATTCAATCCATTATATATTGAATACAGAGGCATTTAACTTATTATATAAAGTACTAAAGATAAAGAATTTATGTTTTTTGATTGGTTACGTTATTTTTAATTTATAGATAATTTCATTGGTACATTGTATGTTACGAAGTTTTTGTTTGTAATCATACGACAGAAACACGTGTAAGTATTGTGAGAGTGAATGGAAATGGAGGCGCCTAACTCGGATTGTGACCAAAGACAAAGTATTTTTGATAATAAAGCCTTAAATATGAATGGTATTGTGGCATTTCTGTTTTACTATAAACTCCCAAATCTCACATCAACATCTTCCTTCTCTTACTATGAAAACTCGACATTATATTTTAAGGGACGTTTAATTTACATAATAAGATAGGATAGATAAAATTAATTTAACATAATTCAACATTTATTTTTAAGAATTAATATCTGAGGATATCCCAAAACTCATAATTATTTTAAAACTTTGGATTTGATCTAGCCAATACATATGGAATAAGGATTGGAAGTTTATCCAAACAAAAAGAATTAATTATTTATGAAATGATCAATTAGCTCTTCAGTCTTCTATTCCCATTCCTCTTCTTGTTCTTTGCCCCACGTATACTCCCTCAAAAGCAACCCCAAATCACCTTCTCCGATGACCTAACCTACCTCGTCCTCCTCCGTCGTGCCACCTTCACTTGAAAACCGAAAATCGTGTTCGTCCTTCTCACCAACTACGACCTCCACTTCGATCATCTCTAGCAACTCTTCTTCCAACACAGCCATGACCGTTACAACATCTACATTCACGTTGACTACTCCGCCATAATCGCACCTCCCAGCGGCATCTTCTCTAGCCGCTTCATCATCACTGTGAAGACCCGCCACGCCCACGCCTCCCTGATCTCCGCCGCATCATTGTGATGGGAAATCTTTATTTACCCGTGCTCCCAATGATCTATCTTGGATGTTTAATTCATCATACATTGATGATATTCCTAGATCTATCTTGGATGTTTAATTCATCATACATTGATGATATTCCTAGCATGCTTCTATATAATTAATTACAACATATAGAGATTTTTTCGTGTTTATCTGTGAATTTTTGGGATGGTAGATCAATGGCAGACTCCAGCTTTGATCTTCTAAACTGTTTCTCGTGTGTCTATTCTCTAATATTGAGTGAGAGAAATCTATGGAGAACACTGTAATTTTCGCCCTATGAACTCCTTGTGATTTTCAAAAATCACTATGTTGCTTAGGATAATTTGATTTTCTCATACTTTGTATTAATAGTGATCTCTATAGAATCCTAAAGAGATAGGATCATGTTACATCTAATAAATACAATAATTGTCTTTTTCCCTGAAGATAATTCTTATCTAGAATAATTATCTCTTGATATCTAATAATATCAGTAATATCTATCTATATATAAGAGATATATTAATAAATAATATATAAATCAGAGTAAAATCCCAGAGGAATCCTATAGGGTTGGACGAAAATTATAGCAATGGCCTTGATGGGCCAAGCAAAGGGATCAAATACAGGGAATAAAGATGGACCTAAAATGAATTAATTATCTTATGTTCATCCCAGAACATAAATTAATTCATAAACATTTATTCATTCCACTAGAAAATAAATGCTCACTCACCCCTTTATTACCTAAGTTGAGTCGGGCTTGTACTTAGACTTAAGAATCCTCGTATTTAAGATATCACACATCCATTAATTAATCATAGCACTATGACTGCTTAAAATAATTAATCTCTTTAATTCCTTAAGTAGTACCACTCAACCTTATTATTGTACTTGAGCTAACTCAATCTGCAGGGTTTAATACAATAAACATTTTTAGCTCCTTAAGGGGACATCATCATCCTAAATGGATGGTGACTCGATACATGTAACTAGCATAACATACATGCACTGTAACCACTTAAGATGCAGAGAATCTTGAGTTATCTCATGTAACCCTCATTCATAACAAGTCAAGGTGATGGTCAGTAACTCATACTCACCTAAAACCTTATCGAGATTTAGATCAACGTAAAGTCACCGAGATATAGGTTCTTCACGACGTCAGATAGAAGAATCCATCTCACTGTGATCCATCAATACGTCAAGACGTACCAGCATAGACAAGCAACCAAGTTAAGTTACTTCTTATCTATACTGAACACTATAACGACAACTTGTCATCAAATTGTCTCAGCTGTGATCCTTTTTATATCTCGACTAGCTTAACCAATCATACAGACTTCTGTGATCTTCTACACACTGTATGATCTAACTTTTGTATGAGATAATGAGACAACATATGCAATCAAGTAAACAATTCAGATAGGAGATTGGATAGTGGTAACAGAAAATATTGTCTACAAGATCAACCTTTCTGCTTTCAGTATCAAAATCCAACACTATGTTGCCGCTCTTCTCGATGACCCTGCCCACTCCTACTTCATCATCGTCTCATTGAACTGCGTCCCCCTCCACTTCTTCAACTTCATGTAGAAAACTTTAATTCCCTATCCTTTGCTCCCAATTCCAATTCGTCGCAACTTCATCAATACACTGGATGACAAGCCCCCAAATGTGGGACAAGTACATCTCCAAAGGGGAAATCACGATGCTGCCGAAGGTGTCGTTCGAGAGGTTCGGGTTGAGTTGCAGTTCTTCGTCATAACCCAACAGCAAGCGGCGGTGGTAATGAGGGGCCAGAGATTTTGTCGAAAGTTCAAGCTGTCGTGTTTGGATGTGGATTCTTTAGGTAATTACACAACTAGAAGGATAATTTGGTTTTAATCTTCGTTTAATCTTCCACTACTCCCTTGTAAATAAATAATTGATAGATAAAAAATTATCTTATTATACATCTAATATATCAAATACTATTTATGAAAATAAACGCCCCTAAAGTTACTATTCTCATTTCAAATTAGTTATAAGTAAATACAAACGAACAAACAAAATACATATATTATATTTAACGTATTATTCTAATTGTTTTGGGAGTATTTGCGCATGACTAACAATAGTATTTGAGGTAGTCTCATGTACATCTGTGATCGATCTTGTTTTCGTAAAATAATGAATGCAGTAAAGAACACGAGGAAGTAACATGGTTCGATCTATTGAATTAGATCTGCGTCCACGGAGCAAGAGAGTATATGTGTATTGAGTGTGTAAGAAACGATTACAAAGAGTGTAGATGATATTCTTCCGTCTAATCTAGCCTCTATTTATACAACATCATAATGAGTTCGACTCTAATACAAAGTCTTCTCTCCTAAGGATTTTTTTAGATATGCATCCGAATCTTCTATGTCTCTATTTGCGATTTGAGTTGTAGTTGGTTTAGGAGTCTTCTTGGGCCGAACTTGCATAGGCCGAGCTTAAGTCGGGGCCCACTTATATTGGGTCTGATGCTTGGGCCTAGTAGTTGGGTCGTATCCTATCACATCTCTCCCCCAAAAAGACGTATAAGTGAGGTCGTGATGAAGGGGGGCAGTGGTTCTGGCGTTGCCTCGTTAAGGTATGTGGTCTGGCGAAGTGGAGCGTGTACAATCCCGCCGAAGTTGTATGTCGCTCGGCCATAAATTGACCGAAGTCGTATACTCGTCGCCTGCCGAGGTCGAATACTCATCGTCATGCCGAGGTCGAATACTCGTCGCTCTGCCGAGGTCAGATACCCGTCGTCATGCCGAGGTCGAATACTCGTCGGCCTGCCGAGATCGAATACTCATCGCTCTGTCGAGGTCAGATACGCGTCGTCATGCCTAGTTCGAGTACTCGTCGCCCTACCGAGGTCGAAGACGTAACGCCGTGGCGGGGTTGAATGTGTAACGTCGTGCCGAGGTCGAACACGGGATGTCATGCCGATGTCGAATACGGAACACGTCACATTCATTTAATGCGTACGGCGGTTGTAGTCCCAATAAAGTGCACGTTGGGGGAATAACTTCCACAATACGCCTTTTCCCATTTCACTTTATCCGCCTCCAATTTTCAAACTGAAAAAGCTCTTTGTCTCACGAAACACCGATTTTAAGGTTTTTCCTCCATTGTCGCTTCGCGAGCATCAGTGCCATCTTCTTCGAGATTCCCCATAAAACAAGTAAGTTTTGATGGCTTCTTCTTCTTCTTCCTCTAGAGGATTCTCACGGCCATGAAGGTCGTCTTGTGTTAGTGTCGCCGCCAGACTCGCCGACGGTTTTAGAAGTTTTCACTCTTGATTCCCTCCTCCCTTCTGTGCGTAGAATAGGTTTCCCGCCTTTAAGGGATTTTGGTAGGGTTTCTTCTTTTCCTTCATATCTAGAAGCCCCTGCAATAATAGAGCTTGCCTCTAATTTTTATTCCGAAATCTGTTGAGTTAGTTGCTCCCCGTCCGGAGGATAGGACCTGTGCCCCTCCGGAGGGTTTTGTCACGATTTACGAGGACAACCTTCGGTGCGGTCTTCGTCTTCCTTTTCCTTTTGTGTATGTCGAACTGCAACAATTGTTCGGCATACCTCTTGCCCAAATAATGCCAAATTCTTTCCGGCAGTTGACGGGCCTTGGTGTCTATGCTCATCAGCATAATTTTCCTTTTACCTTATGGCTCGTCCTTAGGTTTTTCCAATTTAAATCTAGCGCGGGGTGGTATTATTTATCACCTCGTCGCAGTTTCAAAATAAAAACGAAGTCAAAGATCCCGAACTGGCAGAAGAAGTTCTTCTTTTTGGTTCGATGAGTCCTTCGGTTAAATGCGGAATACGGAAGTGGCGGATATGGCCACCGATGAGAGCTTCGGTGGCCTAGAAGAGTCTTTGCAAAGGGCTGGCCTTATTGATGAATATTTTTCCGAGGCCGAGCTCGTCGCTGCGGGGCTGAGCCCTTATGATCCTGCTACCTCGGTAGAACCGGTGAAGGGTGAGGCCCCCTTTTTCACTTCAGCTTTTTGATTGATTTTTTTGCTTTATGTTCTAACCGGCGTTCATTTTATCTTTGCAGTGGATTTCCTTAAAGGGAAGAAAAGAAAGAGGTCGAGTTCTGGTCTCGAGCCCTCCACCTTGGCACTGAAGAATGTGGCCGAGGCCTCTTCTGAGAGGGCCGAAGTCCAAGTAAGGTCTCCTTCGCCCCCATCTATGCCACGCCTCTCCAAGGAAAGATGTGCGGTTTCTCCTACTGCCGGCGATGATGATTGTAAGATCGTCGGCACCCAGGTCGCACGTCGATCCTTCCCCGAGGTAATGCATTTGTTTGCACGCCACCAAGTTATGTATTGATGTAGTTGGTTGACATGGGTGACTTCTGCACAGGGGACTGAGTACATGAAGACCGAGCTCGCCAGGGCGTCCAGCCAGATGACGGATTATCCGGATGACGTCGTCGCCCGGTTTGACGAGATGGCTCGGTATTCAAGAAAGTTGGAGGAGGAGAAGACCCTCCTCGTCCTAGAGGTGGCCGAGGTCGAAGCGAAGGCTCGGGACACGGCCAAGAGGGAGATCGCGGCTGTGGCGGCTGCCGAGGTGGCGAAAGCGGAGAAGGCGACCGAGGCGGCGAATGCCAAAGTCGGCCTGTTGAAGGCCGAGTTGGAGGTAGCCCGACGTCGGGAGACCGAGGCGACCGCCCCGCAAGGAGAGCTTCTCTGTGCCTTTGCGGAGAGGTTTTTCTTGTCGGGAGGTTCTCGGGTTGGCGGTGATTTGGCGAGGTCCCGAATCTGGCGTGGCGCCGCCACGCCGATGAAGTTGCCGAGGATTACCGCAGATTGGATAAGTCTAAAATACGGGTATGGGTGATGGAGAGCGAGGCCTGCTGCGGGCGTATGCCGAGGTCCTTGCCGACGGCCCAAAGAGCTTGCCGTGTTGGAGGCACGCCTCGCCGACCTTGCCGATCGTCGAGTCATCCGCATGCTCGGTGGACCGGGATGCCCTGATCGAAGCTATAATGGCTGATTTGGCTAAGGAGCCGAGGGCGGCGGTGTCTGCCAAGGTTGGGGAGGTTAGGGAGGAGGCGGTGGGCGGCGCGGTGACGCGGCGATATTCGGAGGTAGCGAAGTTGTTGACCACGAGGGAGAAGGCACGGGAGGGTCGGTTGATCCACTTTTTTTGAATGTATATGTACTCATGACATTATCCTGCCTTAAAGGCTTGAATAAAATTCCTCAATTTTATTGAAGTATGCTTCTCTTTGCTTTTGTCTCAGTCTGTTCTTAAACCTGTTGACATGTCTCCTTGGCTGGACCAAATAAAAATTTTGAACCGAGCTCTCGAAGCGAAGGAAGTCGAGGTCCTTCACTTGGAGGGCAAGCTTGGGCATGTGCAGGAGGAGGCCGATGTTATATTCCGGGCTTCTCAAGAGAAATTTGACGAGCTTCAAGCTTGGTTTTTGGAGTTGGAGGAGAAGCTCGAGAAGGATGATGTCCGCAAGGTCGTCGAGGAGCATGCCGAATACGAGGCAGTTATTCGTCGAGATGGTGGAATGACTATCTCCGAGACCGAAGCCAAAGTTTTAGTGATCGTAGCCTGTTGTTCGAGCTACATACATGAGTACGGTCGGGACTCCTGGCAATTTCAGGAGCAGCTCGCCGACCTGAGAAAAATATGAGGTCTATACAAGACTGTTGTAGCTCGTCAACCACAACTCGAGCGGGTGCTTCGGTCGACTGCCGAGGTTTCTTCTTCTGCCGGGGCTTCTCCTCCTGCCGAGGCTTCTTCTCCCGATGGTGCGATTTGTCGATAGTCATTCTCGGGAGTTCTATATGCAAGAGAGACGGCAGATATCGAGCAGCCGAGGTCGAATAGCGAGGCGCAGAGGTCAAGCTGGCCGAGCTCCTGGCATCGATCGAGGACGAGGTAGAGGTAGGGGTAGGGTTAGCATAGATGAACTGCTGAACCCTGACTTTCCTAGAGATTGGCTTAGCTTTCCTCAGCCACCTGATCCTTCATCGTCCTCGTAACGTCTTGTATGCATTGTATATTTTGAAAATAAGAACTTACTTCTGTTTGCTTTGTGTTGATTTTTCCTGTTTATCAAACACTGCATATATTTCATCCTCGTAATTAATGAATGTAGATCGTAGAAGGTAGTTCGTCCTCGTACGAAGGTAGTTCGTCTCCATTTTTTTTGAAGTAAACAAAGGTAGTTCGTCCTCGAAATAAACAAAGGTAGATCATCCTCGAAATAAACGAAGGTAGTTCATCCTCGTACGAAGGTAGTTCGTCCTCGAAATAAACGAGGGTAGTTCGTCCTCGTACGAAGGTAGTTCATCCTCGAAATAAACGAGTGTATTTCGTCCTCGTACGAAGGTAGTTCGTCCTCAAAATAAACGAGGGTATAGGTTCCTTATTTGTCGAGAAGTGTCGATAGGGGTGGTCCCCTCACAGGCGTTTAGATATCATCATCTTAGAGGGTATTTGTCATCCTCCTTAGAGGGTATTGTTCATCCTCCTTAGAGGGTATTTGTCGTCCTCCTTAGAGGGTATTGTTCCTCCTCCTTAGAGGGTATTTTTATAATGGGGGAGAGGTAGTATGCATAAGTGACAAATGAAACATGCAAGCATATGAAGTAAATAAAGAAAAAGACTTTATTAATGAAAAAACAACGTTACAAAAGAAAAAGGACCTAATGATGCGATAAAATGAAATGAACAACTTGACACTTATGCAAAATATCTCTTCAGATGAATGATGTGCCACGTATGAGGTATTTGCTCACCGGATAAATGGGCGAGCTTATATTACCCTTTTCCGAGGACTTCTTCAACCGGTATGGCCCTTCCCATGTGACTTCTAGCTTGCCGAGCTTTGCAGCTTTACTGACTTCGTTATTTCGAAGTACGAGGTCGCCTACTTGGAATTATCGGGATTTGACATGCTGGTTATAATACCGAGCTACTTGTTGCTTGTACCGAGCTTCTCTAATGTAGGCGAGGTCTCTCTTTTCTTCTAGCAGATCCAGGTCAGTTCGTAAATTCTCCTCGTTTGCTTCAGTCGAGAAATGAATAGTGCGGGGCTCGGCATACCGATTTACGTGGGATGGCGACCTCGATTCCATACACCAAACCGTAGGTGTTTCTCCATTCGATGTCCGGGTGTTGACGATATGACCATAAGACTTGTGGCAAATTTTCCACCCAGCTTGCCTTTTACTCGGTCTGGCGAGTTTTGAGTCCCTTCACAATTGTCTGTTGGTGACTTGGTCGACCATTTGCTTGAGGATGAGCCATCGAGGTGATTTTTGTTGAACCCAAGCTCTTGACACCACTCTTGAAGACCTTATCGTGAACTGCGTTCCATTATCCGAAATGAGGATATGAGGGATCTTTGAAACGACACACAATATTCTTCTTGACAAAGTTGAGAGCGTTTTTGCTTGTGATTTTCACCAAGGGTTCGGCTTCCACCCATTTTGTGAAGTAGTCAATGGCGACAATCAGGAACTAAAACTGCCCCGGAGCTTTGCAGAAGGGGCCCATAATGTCAATCCCCCATTGCATGAATGGCCAAGGGTTTTGCATGCTGACGAGGTCGGTTTCAGGTAACCTTGGCACATTTCCATGAATCTGGCACTTCGGGCACTTCTCTACGAGGTCAATTGAGTTTTGGAACATTGTTGGCCAATAGTATCCCCATCGCATGACCTTCTTTGATAGCGCTCGGGGTCCGATATGGCTTCCACATGATCCTTCATGCACTTCTCGTAGTACGTATTCAGCTCGGTTCGAGCCTAGACACCTAAAGAGAGGCTGGAGATACGACTTTCTGTAGAGAATTCCTCGCAAAGATTTGCTCAAGATTTTCCTAGCTTCGAGTCTGTCATGAGGTAACTCGCCCTTCTCCAAATATGCTTCAATGGGAGTCATCCAATTAGGTTCCTCGTCAGAGACTATGTTGACTTCGACCTCGGCATCGGCCATGCTTCTGTTTTGGACTTCCTCTACTGGCGGGCTTGTTGATGACGTAGCCGCTTTCTTAAGGTGTCACCACTATTCTTCGCTCCCTGGGATCTGAACCAACTGGAAGTATGAGAAAGACTGTTGTGGGCTTTTGGCTTTTTCAAGATATTTCTTCATCCTGTTACCTTTTACCTCGTATTTTCCCAACATATGGCTTACTATGACCTGGGAATCACTGTGAACTTGCACGGCTCGTATCTGAAGACTTTGAGCTAGGCGAAGTCCTGCAATTAAGGTCTCGTATTCCACTTCGTTATTCATGTTTTGAATGTAAATCGAAGTGTGTAGGTGATCTCTTGGCCATCTGGTCCCAGAAGCAAGATGTATGTCCCGCTACCCGTTTTACCCGAAGCTCCATCCACATAGATTTGCCAGCAATTCTCGGATGCTTCCTTGATGGGTTCGGCTTCGGCATTGTCTGAGGTAGGCTTGGTGGGTTTCGGCTTCTCTGTGAAGTTAGCCTCTACAAGGAAGTCTGCTAAGGCCTGACCCTTGATGGCTTGACGAGAGCAGAAAGAGATATCGTGTTCGCCTAACTCAATTGCCCACTTCGCAATTCTCCCCGAAGCTTCTGGCTTTGTCAACACTTACCGAAGTGGATGATCGGTGAGAACTTGTATGGGATGCACATGGAAGTAGGGACGTAGTCTCCTTGCAGCATTTACTAATGCCAAAGCGAGCTTCTCCAGAGGTTGATATCTCGTTTCTGGCCCTTTAAGTGCTCGGCTGATGAAATACACAGGGAGTTGGCGACGTTCATCCTCTTGCACCAAAACTGCACTTATGGTTTCATCCGAAGTCGCGAGGTATAGGTAGAGGACCTCTCCTTCCCGGACGATAGAGTGGGAGTTTGGCGAGGTAGTTTTGAGATCTTCAAAGGCTAACTTGTGTTTATCATCCCAACCGAACTCAGGAGCCTTTTGAGGATTTTGAAAAGGAGAGTTGCTTCTCATGACTTTTGAAAGAAGCGGCTCGGTCTTGACTATGCGACTGTCAACTTGTGCACGTCATGGATGGTCTTGACATCTTCATCTCCAGAATGGTTTGAATCTTGGAAGGGTTAGCTTTTAACCCTTCTTGTGAAACCCAAAGACCCCGTAAATTTCCGCATCGAATCGCTGCGAATGTATACTTTGTAGGGAAAACATATGTTAACCCTCGCCCCGAGGATCCATCTTGGGTGTTTAATTCACCATACATTGATTATAAACCTAGCATGCGTCTATATAAATAAATCGCAACACGTAGGGGTTTTCACGTGTTTACCTTTGGATCCAAGAGGTCGATGGAACGAGATGAATGGATCGAACGGATCGGACTCGTGCTTTGACCTTATCAGTATCCGGTTGCCCAATCTCCAACGCCGGTGAGGACGATCTATGGAGAATGCTTTGGAAAATCACCCAATGCACTCTTATCAAACACACGAAAATTTTCTCTCAAAGCCAATGAGATGACCGAAAATTGTGTGTTAATTATGTGAGCATTAACCTGACTTTATCTCATACCTTATATTTATAATGCACTACCTTAATCCCATATGAAAATTACCATAATCCTATATGGAAATTACCATAATCCTATACGGAAAATTACCATAATCTTAGGATTATTTCCATACTTTCGGGATTATTTCCATACTCTCGTGATTATTACCATAATCTTATATGGAAAGGATCTATGCATATACCATAAATATAATAATATCCTTGTGGGATAAAGAGAATAAAATCTTACCATTGGGAGCATGAGGCGCCGATTTTCCTCACTACGGGCCTGGATGGGCCAGCCAGGATCAAATGCAAGGAATAAAGATGGGCCTCAAATAAATTAATTATCTTATGTTCACCCGAACATAAATTAATTTATAAACATTCGATCATTCCACTAGAGAAAGAATGTCGACTTACCCTTTATTACCGAAGTTGAGTCGGGCTTGTACTTAGACATTACGAATCCCGTATTTAAGATATCGAACGTCCATTAATCATTTATAGCAATCGATCGCTTAAAACGATTAATAACTTCATTTCTTAAGTAGTACCACTCAACCTTATTATTGTACTTGAGCTAACTCAACTGCGGGGTTTAGTACAATAAACCTTTGAGCTCCTTATGGGACGTCATCATCCTAAACGGATACGGTGACTCGACATGAGATAACTAGCGTGACATACAAGACGCCACCACCCAAGACGCGGAGAATCTTGGGTTAGAACATATAACCCTCACTCATAACAAGTCAAAGTGATGGTCAAGAACTCATACTCACCTAATACCTTATCGAGGTTTAGATCATCGTAAATCACCGAGATCTTGGTTCTTCACGACGGTCGAAAGAAGAACTCATCTCATCGTGATCCTTCATCGTCGAGACGTACCGGCATAGACAAGCAACTAAGTCAAGTCACTTATCTATATCTTTCTGCCCTAAACCGACAACTCGTCCTTAAGTTGTCTCACCAGAAACTTTTATATCTCATTAAGCTTGACCAATCATACGCACTTCGTGATCTTCTACACACCGTATGATCTAACTTATATATGAGATAAGGGGACACGATATATGCAATCAAGTATTCAAATCGGATAGGAGATTGTAATAGTGGTAACGAGAAACATTGTATACAAGCTCAACCAAACTGCTTTCAAGATACAAATCAACAATCTCCCACTTATACTAAAGCAAACTTTTAGTATACAATGTGTCTTTCTACTAGCTATTACAAACAACCATCACTTTGCTTCTCCCACTTATACAAAAGTTTCCTTTCTAAGTGGGTGCCATCAAGCGCAATCCAAGTCCTCTAACGTGTTCATCGTAGACTTTTTGCGTGCTCTTCGTGAATGGATCCGCTAGATTTTCCGTCGTATCAATCTTTTCAATCAACACGTCACCTCGCCTAACGATTTCTCGTATGACATGGTACTTTCTCTATGTGTTTTATCGCTTGTGGGTCCGTGGTTCCTTCGAGTTTGCCACATCGCACCGAGTTATCACAAGAACTATGATACTCTTGGGCAAACCAGTACCACACCTAGATCCGTGAGGTAGTTCTTGAACCATCTGACCTCCTTAGAAGCCTCCGGCGGCTACATATTCGGCTTCCATGGTAGAGTCCGCAATGCATCGCCGCTTTGCACTCACCAGATCTGGCTCACCTCCCAAGGTAAACACATAGCCCGAGGTTGACTTTTTCTCATCACGGTCGACTTGGAAATCCAGTCTCAGATAACCCAAAGGCATTAGACTATCTGCATGGTAAACCAGCCTATAATCTCGAGTCCTTTTCGGTGCTTGAGTATATGCTTCTTTGCGATTCAATGAGCTTGTCGAGGTTAGATCGATATCTAGCTACTATGCCACCGCATAGCGTATATCGGGCCTCGTGCATAGCATTGCGTACATGAGACTTCCTACGGCGGAGCGTAAGGAACTTGTCTCATTTCTCTATCTCCTTTGCGGTCATAGGTGATTGCGTTTTGAATAAAAGGAACGCCATGTCCGAAAGGTAGCAATCCTTTCTTGGCGGTGCGCATACTAAAACAGTAATCACGATCGATGTAAGGCGCCCGAGATAAGCTCAACATTTTCTTCTTGCGATCTCGGTAAACCTTGATCCCAAGAATGTACGCTGCATCTCCTAAGTCTTTCATTTGAAACCGATCGGATAGCCAACTCTTTACGCCGATAACGACTTCACGTTGTTGCCAACTAGAAGGATGTCATCTACATAAAGTGCAAGAAATACCACATCACCGCTGACATCTAACCGATACACACAACTCTCTAGCAACCTGGTAAATCCAACGGACTTTACCACCTCGTCAAAGCGTAAGTTCCATGATCGGGAGGCGCTAAGTCCATAAATGGACTTCTTAAGCTTCCATACTAGATGCTCTTCACCCTTTACCACATAACCTTCAGGTTCTTTGCATATAGATGTCTCTACCTTCCTCAAGGTAACCGCTTAGAAAAGCGGTTTAACATCCATTGCCAAACCTCTAGGTTCAGTGGGCTGTTATGGCTAGAAGAATTCGATGGACTTGAGCATTGCTACGGCGAAAAGGTCTCATCGAAATCGATGCCCTCAATCAGAGTGTACCCTTTAGCCTGAGCACGGCTTTGAAAGCGAAACCTCTCCATCTAATCTCTCTTCCTCTTGATATCCACTTACTACCTATGGCTTCCTTGCCATCCGGTAGAGGTGTCTTTCATATACATCCATAGCCGTTATGGACTCCATTTCTAAGTCCATAGCGGTGTGCCATGATCTTGCATCAATATCTTGTATC
The DNA here is from genome assembly GCA_036937905.1 of Salvia rosmarinus. Classification (NCBI taxonomy): domain Eukaryota; kingdom Viridiplantae; phylum Streptophyta; class Magnoliopsida; order Lamiales; family Lamiaceae; genus Salvia; species Salvia rosmarinus. The sequence goes on from CM072814.1 coordinate 54,927,017, forward strand.
GCCTCTTTGTATGTCCATGGGTCGATTATTGCATGTTAAATCTGCTGGGACTAAATCCAAGATTCACCCACGAACATAAATCGCTCGGGTTGACGAACAACCCTCCCACTACGACGAGGTTCTCTGAGCACAATGGTAGCGGTGGGTGCGAGATACTTGTGGTTCTCTAACTTGCACAACTTGTCGTGTGTAGGTACCACTTATGCGGTCGGTATCTCGGTGGAACTCGACCCACTTCAATTTCTTGAAGTATCCGTGTCGATCCTCCCACTGACTCGACATCTCTTACCTTTGGCCTAATCGGTGGTGGAATACGATCATCTTCTAATTCTTGAAGAATGATTTCAACTTTGGACTTATGATTTTCATATAATCCTCTTCTAAGAATCGGGCATTAGTGCTAATAATGACCTTCCGATCCTTAGGACTATAGAATAAACCACCTTCGTTCCTCTAGGATAGCCAATAAACAGCTTGCGTCGGATCTAGCCTCCAACTTGTCGCCTTCTTGTTCAAAGACGTGTCTTTGGGCCCATATCCTTATGTGGCTTAAACTGAGCTTCGCCCAAACCACAACTCGAAAGGGGTCTTTTCGATGACTTGGATGGTACTAGATTTAGCAAGTATGCACTGTTTCTAAGGCATACCCCGTAACGAAATAGACAATGTTGCATAACTCATCATTGATCTAACCATTTCCAAAAGAGTCCTATTTCTTCGCTCGACACACCATTTTGTTTGTGGTGTGCCGGTGAAGTCTTGTTGGGATGTAATCCCACACTTCACTAGATAGTCCATAAACTCGTTCTCGAGGTATTCGCCACCGCGATCGGACCACAGGACTTGATACTCTTACCCGCCTTAGTCTCCACTTCCGCCTTAAACTCTTTGAATTTCTCAAAGCATTGGACTTGCGGTGAAGCGGTATATGTATCCGTACCTCGAGTAATCGTCGATGAAAGTGACAAAATACTCGCATTCCCCACGAGCTTGTGTGGACATTGGTCCACACAGTCGAAATGGACTAACTCCAACATTTCTTTGGCTCTATAAACCTTCACTTTGAAGGTCCAGTCGACATCTTACCTTCTATCACAGGATTCGCAGATCGCGGGAGCGAACCGTGAGATCACCCAACGCCCATTCTTAGCCGCTTTGGATCCTATTTAGATTGATGTGACCTAATCTAAGATGCCGAGAGAAAAGTAGAGTCATCTTCTTGAAGAAAACTTTCTCTTTTGGGTTTGATGAAGATGCAACATAGTTATAGGTATTATGTTTTGCGAAATAGTATAAAGCGAATTATATAAGGTGCCAACACGTATAACCGTCATTTCTTATGATAGAAACACCACTATCAAAAATAACAGAATATCCATGAGTAAATAATTTGAAAGCAGAAACAAGGTTCCGCCGAAAATCCGGCACATATAAAACGTCTTTCAAAACTAAAATGTTGTCCCAAAACATAAAGAACATCTCCAATCGCAATGACACCGACTTTAGCGCGTTGCCCATGGAGATCGTTATCTCACCATCAAACACTCCCTTGTCCGCAGAACCCTGCAAGTGTAACAAACATGATCGATTCTTGCAGTATCTACTACCCAAGAATGGGTAGAACAAGTCGCTAAACATGTTTCGTTACTAAAGCAAGCAGCGTACCTTGAGCCTCGAGCATAGGGCACTTGGCCTCCAATGCCTGATCTTACCGCACTTGAAGCACTTGCCTTCTCCTTCGCTTCTTCAGCCTCCGTGGCAACCATGTTCTTGCTCCCATTACTCCCACTATTTCCTTGCCTCTACCACCTTTGGTACCCCTTTTCTATTTCCATTTTATGATGAAAATTTTGGGCCCTTAGATGTGCTAGCAAGAGCATGTGCTCCTTTCCCATAACTCCTTCCGCAAAGAACGAGATCATTAAGCAACTCGACTAAGTGTAAACTCGGTCTTGCTCATGATCGCATTCACGCGAAAGTTCTCAAAAGACTTGGGCGGTGTATTGAGGATGATATCGACCTTGGCCGCCGTCAATACCTCCTCCCAACCGATCAAGACTATCCATGAGATGAGTCGTGTGGGAGACATGTTCATGGACCGAACTTCCTTCTTCCATCTTACACGCCAAGATTTCTCTCATTGTGTGGAAGCGATTGTCCGATCCGATTGCCCAAACTTACTCTCGAGACTTGACCAAATATCGATCGCGTCACCATCGATCGATGTCATAATGCAAGCCTTTGGACATAGTAGTCATCATATAGCATTTAGCCATATTGTTTGACTTATTCCAAAGTCCGCTTGACTCATTGCTCATTAGTCGATCGTCGATGGGGCATCGGGTTTAGGAGTAGTGAGAACAAACATGTGTTCTTCAAATGATAAGAACATATTCCATGTTTCGTTTCCACTCGATAAAATTTGGACCGGATAACGGTTTTGTGCGAGCATATTGATAATCGGCGTAAGAGACATATCGAAACGATAATGTAAACACATAAGCATCGATCGCAAATAATTACGTAACAATAATATTGTAACCTTTTGATAAAACAATATTAATGAAACCTCCAATCGCCCAAGGAATTCCACATACGAGCCACGCGTGTGGGCGTTCACACATGAACCCCTCGACCGGACTAAAATATACCTTTTAGTCGTTTAATTTCAATCCATGTCAACTTATCCTTATGACAAATGAAATTAACGATTGGACCTTACTAGACCACATCACTATCGCAAGAAGGGACTTGGCGGGAAGTTGTACTTGAGGTGATGTCTAGCATTGACCACAATTTTAACAAAGAAAATGAATTCTTAGAATTGGTATACTCGCTCGGACCATATCGCCCAATTCAAATCCTTTTGTTATCTCATTTTATATCTATCTCTAGAGAACTTATGAAAATCGCACATACAAGCCACGCGCGTGGATCGCCACACATGAAACTCCCACTTCCGATAGATTTAAAATGTTTTATTTAGAAATCTCATCTAACAAACTTATGATAAGCAGTGCAAGCAAGCCACGCGTGTGGATCGTTTACTCACGGTCGTCTCACTTTGTTTAGAGATCAAAAGTGGAGGTCTTGACATTTTAATTTGAAAAATTAATTTGTCGGGTTGTTTGCTTAGTCCTTTTATTCAAAAGGTTTGTCCATGCGAGATCACGTAATCTAGCATGCTTTTCTATAGAACTCAACATGTAAAACATGCTCGCAGAAATTCTAAAATATGCTTGATAAACGCGATAAACCTAGCATGCTTACTATGCGCATCCAATTACGTAAAACACTTAAAGGTTTGTCGGCGTAATATAAACATACATAGCATGCTCTTGCATAATTTAAACATCCACGACATGCATATGAGCGATAAAATAAAATAAAACGCGTTCATCGCGCCCAATCGTGAAACACGCACATTTAAATCTAATCTATTACATAGATTTACAAAGTGCAATTAAACTTGAAAGGGCCTCGCGTGCGGGCGGACCGGATTCAACAAATGGGCCTCGCGTGCACGGGCACGGACGGAAAATCTGAAAACGGGTGCGGGCGGGTCGGCCTGTCTGTCTTGCGGCGCGCTGGCAAAGCCCGGCCGCGCCTCACTGCGTCGCGCCGCTGCGTGTTCCTCGCGGTTACGCGACCGCGACCCGTCGAGCACGTGTGCGTGCCACGCCCGAGCACCGAACATCCGCCGAGATGTCGTCGCCCGGCGGCGAAACTCACGACCATGATGTCCGCCGCTGCGTCGGGTTTCTCGCGCCAACGCGCGCCCGTCGCCGCTAGCTCGCTCGCTTCGCTTGCTTGCGGCCGTATCTGCGACCGCTTCGCTTCGCTCGCGTGGCGCCAGGGATCTCGTCTTGAACGCCGCCCGCCGCCGCCGCCTCGCGATCGCCCTCGCGACCGCGAGGCTCGCTTCGCGAATACCGTCGGGGACCGCCGAGACCGCTTTTCCGTCGTTTCGTTCTTCGTTCTTTCGTCTTCGTTCTTCTTTTACGGATAAGATTTACATAATAAAATCTAATCTAACCACGGATTTTCTCGGTGTAAAACAAAACCAACAAAACAATAAACAAGCCACGATGAGCAGCGGATCCACAATTATTAAACGCACGTAATAATCAAACGTGAATTAATCCAACAGAGCGAAGATTACGATCCCGTGCTCGATACCAGTGTAGGAAAACATATGTTAACCTCTCCCGAGGATCCATCTTGGGTGTTTAATTCACCATACATTGATTATAAACCTAGCATGCGTCTATATAAATAAATCGCAACACGTAGGGGTTTTCACGTGTTTACCTTTGGATCGAAGAGGTCGATGGAGCGGGATGAATGGATCGAGCGGATCGGACTCGTACTTTGACCTTCTGGACTGTATCCCGGTTGCCCAATCTCCAACGTCGAGTGAGGACGATCTATGGAGAATGCTTCGGAAAATCACCCAATGCACTCTTATCAAAACACACGAAAATTTTCTCTCTCAAAGCCAATGAGATGACCGAAAATTGTGTGTTAATTATGTGAGCATTAACCTAGACTTTATCTCATACCTTATATTTATAATGCACTACCTTAATCCCATATGGAAATTACCATAATCCTATATGGAAATTACCATAATCCTATATGGAAAATTACCATAATCTTAGGATTATTTCCATACTTTCAGGATTATTTCCATACTCTCAGGATTATTACCATAATCTTATATGGAAAGGATCTATGCATATACCATAAATATAATAATATCCTTGTGGGATAAAGAGAATAAAATCTTACCATTGGGAGCATGAGGGGCGCCGATTTTCCTTGGCTACGGGCCTGGATGGGCCAGCCCAGGGATCAAATGCAAGGAATAAAGATGGGCCTCAAATAAATTAATTATCTTATGTTCAGCCCAGAACATAAATTAATTTATAAACATTCGATCATTCCACTAGAGAAAGAATGTTGACTTACCCCTTTATTACCGAAGTTGAGTCGGGCTTGCACTTAGACATTACGAATCCCCGTATTTAAGATATCGAACGTCCATTAATCATTTATAGCAATCTGACTGCTTAAAACGATTAATAACTTCATTTCCTTAAGTAGTACCACTCAACCTTATTATTGTACTTGAGCTAACTCAACTGCAGGGTTTAGTACAATAAACCTTTTGAGCTCCTTAAGGGGACGTCATCATCCTAAACGGATACGGTGACTCGATACAGATAACTAGCGTGACATACAAGCACTGCCACCACCCAAGATGCGGAGAATCTTGGGTTAGAACATATAACCCTCACTCATAACAAGTCAAAGTGATGGTCGAGAACTCATACTCACCTAATACCTTATCGAGGTTTAGATCATCGTAAGTCACCGAGATCTTGGTTCTTCACGACGGTCGAAAGAAGAACTCATCTCATTGTGATCCTTGATACGTCGAGGCGTGCCGGCATAGACAAGCAACTAAGTCAAGTCACTTCTTATCTATCTGCGGCCTAAGCAGAATAACTCGTCCTTAAGTTGTCTCGGTGTGAAACTTTTATATCTCATTAAGCTTGACCAATCATACGACTTCGTGATCTTCTACACACCGTATGATCTAACTTATATATGAGATAAGGGACACGATATATGCAATCAAGTATTCAAATCGGATAGGAGATTGTAATAGTGGTAACGAAACATTGTATACAAGCTCAACCAAACCGCTTTCGATATACAAATCGACATACTTTTGGGGGTTTAGCTTTAGGTTTACTTTTCGAAGTAAGCCGAGGACGATCCGGAGGTCGGCTACACATGTGGCTTTCTCCTTACTCTTGACGACGATGTCATCTACATAAACCTCCATATTTTGACCGATGTAGGGCTGAAATATCTTGTCCACCATTCTCTAATAGATGGCCCCTGCATTCTTGAGTCCGAATGGCATCTTCTTATATGCAAAGACGACGAAGTCCGTGATGAAGGTTATTTTGGATGCGTCCTCGTCACTCATCAGGACTTGGTGATACCCCTTGTATAGATCCAGGAAGCTGAAGACTTCGTATCCGATCAAAGCGTCAACTTTCTTGTCGATGTTGGGAAAGGGGTATCAGTCCTTAGGGCAATGTTTATTGAGATCGGTGTAATCGATACACATTCGTCATCCCCCTCCTCCGTTCTTGACCATCACCGGGTTGGCTATCCAGGTCGGATACTTGACTTCGAACAATATGCATGCTTTCAAGAGTTGATGCACTTAATCATGTACGACATGATTTCGTTCCGCCGCAAATATCCGTTGTTTTTGCCGAACTGGTTTGACGCTTGGGTCAATGTTGAGGCGGTGAGTAATGATACTTGGTGAGACCCTGGTCATGTCGAGGGGTAACCAGGCGAAGACGTCTCTGAATTCCCTTAGGAGTTGGATGATCTGCTTTCTTAGTTGAGGTACTTCGGTAGATCCAATTTTGACGACCTTGAGGGGATCGTCTTCATATAGCGTGACTTCCTCTACCGAGCTGTCGAGAATTGACGATGTCCTTTCCAGTTCCAACTCCTTGGGCTTCTGTAATTGCTATGCTTGTGGGTGCTGGGTCGAAGTCCCGACACCTCTTAAGGCGACATGCATGCATTCTTTGGCTTTTTTCTGATCTCCTCGGATCACAACTATTCCTCCTCTTGTGGGGATCTTCATGGTCAGGTGATACGTTGAACACACCGCCCTTACCGCATTCAACCAGTCTCGCCCTAGTATGATGTTATATGGTGAGTAGGCATTTACCACGAAGAATTGTACCACTTTGGTGGAGCTCGTCGGTGTTTTTCCCACTGTGACAGGTAGTTCGATGATCCCCTCAAGTCGTGTCTGTTCTTGCACGAAGCTTCGAAGTGGAAGTTGTGCCGGTGTGAGGCGTACCTCCTCAACTCCTAATTTGTCAAAGCACTCCTTGAAGAGGATGCTCACCGACGCACCACTATCGACATATATGCGCCGGAATAGCTTGTTGGCGACCACTGCTTGGATTATCATTGCGTCCTGGTGAGGTACTACGGCTGGTACAGGGTCGCCATCAGAAAAGGTTATGGCCTCGTCCTTTTTGAACCTTTTGTTTACAGGTTCGCTGGTTCGGGGACTTCGGGTCTCGGCTTTTAGGGAGGACTTCGTAGTACCGCGGGGGAGCCCCGTGATGGTGGATATAACTCCATCGTACTGAGGCTCGTCATCACCTTCTTCGTCGGTGTCGTGCCTTGCTTTCTTGTGAGGGCCACAATTTCTCCTCTCATTCACTTGCTTCTGCTTTTTCTGACCTCGTTGGGGGGCCTCGTACTGACCAGTTCGTCGGCTATGACCTTGGTACTTTTTAAGGACCCCGTCCTGCACCAACTTTTCGATGCCTGCCATGAGATCCCTGCATTCCTCCGTGTCGTGTCCATGATCCTCATGGAAGGAGCAATACTTGTCTTTGGATCAGCGTTTCGATCCTCCTAACATGGGCCGAGGTTTCTCGAACATATTCATATGGAGCTCGTAGATCTCCGCCCTTGACTTCGTATAGGGTGTATACTGAGGTCGCTCCGGGTTATGACGTGGCCCGAGCCTAGACTCTATCGGGCCACGTTATATTCTTTCCAGGGCACTTCGTCGACCTTGGCCTCGGTCTCCTCGACCATCGTCTTTCCTCTTTTTGTCAGAGGGCTCCATCTTTTCCGCTTCGTGCTTTCTCCTATCCGCTTCGTCCGCTTTGGCGAACCGATCCGCTATCGCCACAGCTCTAACGCAGACGGGGGCTCGTGCCAGCGATCTCCTTATATAGGGCCCCGGTAAGATGCCGCTTGAAAAGCCGATATAATGAGGAGGTCGTTTCGTCCTCGACTTTCGTGCATTCCTTGTTGAACACAGTCATGAAGTCGTGATGGACTCACCTCGGCCTTGTCTCACGGTGAGGAGATGAGCGAAGTGGTCTTAGACTCGACTTTTGGAATAACCTTCATGAAAGGCTTCCATTAGATCTCGGTAAGATCCAATCGTCGGAGGTAAACTGTCGAACCACCGATGGGGTTGTCGATCGATAGCTCGGAACGATTGCACATGTGGATGGTGTTGAGGCGTTGATTGATTATGTTGTCTTGGGCGAGAGGAAGTTTTGTGGATCCCGATCCGTCATGGGGGCGATACTTGGCACCCGGTACTTGTCGGGGAGAGGGGTATCGAGTATCTCGTTGGAAAAAGGGGTAATAATCTTCCCGTATCCATTGAACCCGTCTCCCAGAGAGCGATGCCGAGTTTGTCGGCTGGACTCGTTATAATTGTGGGGGTCGACCTCGCGGTGACGACCTGCCCCACGCTGCTCATCCCTTATACGATCGGTTTGGAAACCAACTCGTGTAGAGGTATTATTCGCAGCACGAGTGCCTACCATCTGAAGGCTGTGGGAGCTGCTTCGGTATGGGGCCTCGTGTCTGGATGAGACTTCGGCATCCTTTTCACCATGACGAGGCCGACCTTGTTCTCGGCTAAGGTACTGGAGGAAGCTCTCCTTATTTTTTTTCGAGGAACCCTTTAACCGCCTCATCGAGATTCAACTGAGGTGCTTAGGGTTCTTCTCTGTTGCTGTTGCGACCTCCTTCGCTGCGGTAATCCTCTTCTTCACGTAGGATAAGGTAGCCTCGCTCATCTAGGCTTTGAACGTGCCCTTCGGGGGTCGTATCTCTTATCGGGCTTTTCCCAGGTCGCGTTTGGCGCGTCCTACCGCCATTATTATTGCCGGTAATGGCCACGGATGTAGCGCTCCTTGTGTTCCTCATCGTTCTGATTGTTAGTTGAGAAATCGCTCTGATTGTTACCTGAGAAACAGTTGATCGATCTTGTTTTCGTAAGGTAATGAATGCGATAAAGAACACGAGGAAGTAACGTGGTTCGATCTATCGAATTAGATCTACGTCCACGGAGCAAGAGAGTATATGTGTATTGAGTGTGTAAGCGATTACAAAGAGTGTAGATGATCTTCTTCCGCCTAATCTAGCCTCTATTTATACACCATCATAATGAGTTCGACTTAATCTGAAAGTCTTCTCTCATAAGGATTCTTTTAGATATGCATCCCAATCTTCTATGTCTCTATTTGCGATTTGAGTTGTAGTTGGTTTAGGAGTCTTCTTGGTAGAACTTGCATAGGACGAGCTTAAGTCGGGGCCCATTTATATTGGGCCTGATGCTTGGGCCTAGTAGTTGGGCCGTATCCTATCAATCTGTCTGTACATATGGATTTTGATACTTTTCTTCAGTGTAAATGATATTTGATACTTTTCTTCAATGTAAATGATACTTAAGCAAATGATATTTTTCTTTAATATAAATAATAATTTTCTTTATAACAAATGATACTTTTATATATTCACATTATACAGATAGATGTACATGAGTTTTTTTTTTGGTGATAGTATTTTGTGAAATGTGTCGACAAACAAAAACTTAAATATACAGAGGAATTAGCTACGCATGAATATAAGGAAAAATGTTCTGATGGGAGCAAGGAAAAATGTTCTGAGATTGATATCAACCGATTTAGCCTAATATATTTCCTCATACATTTCTTTGTAATTCTATGGGTAGGCGTTATTTATTTGTTTCCCATCCGAAAGCAAAATTATTAAAAGAGAAAAATATTTCAAATCTAAGTGTCAGCTCAAACTATATCCAATGATACAATCAAATATTTGATCCAAATCATAATCCGTCTAACAAATTTTAATCTGTGAGAGCATCTCATACAAATTTTTCTTTTTTGATATATTTTTCTGTAGATCAAATGCCTACATAGTGAAGGGTAATATAGTAATACAATAGCACAAGTTCCAGTGCAACAAGAAACAGCAGCTTATTAATTAATAGTATTATAAAACATAATTAATCCCCCAATTCTGTTCAATCCTCTTCTTCTTCTTCTTCCCCTTTATACACTTGCAAATTGCAGCGCATGATTTTCTCTCTCATCTGCTCCTCTTTCTTCTTCTGAGCGATGTTCTTGAGCCCTCTCTTTCTCTCACATAACTCCTACATCAGCATTATGCTCCACACCACTTTTTTCCGCCACAGGCTTTAAAAAATTTCTCACACAATCAACCTTAAATCTCTTCGTCTTCTCCCATAAAAAATAACCTCTGTTTTTCGGCAAAAAGAAACCATGAAAAGCTCCACAGTTTTCGGCGATTCTCACGCCGCAGACGTTCTGTTGAATGATGAAAGAATCTCCTGCGATTCTCTCTGGATCCCAAATTCTTCCCCTTCTTTTCATGGTAACCTCAATTCTACTGTAATTTGTGAGAAATTTATAGCAATTCATGGTTGATTTTCTAAGGTTTCATGTGCAATTTTCGAATGTTTCAGCCACTGCATCAATGGTGAACTTCGAGCAAGCGCGAGGAGAGAGTAGCAACGGACCGAGGCAATCGGGAAACTGCGACGACGAATTCGACAGCTGCTTCCAGCACCTACCTGAGAAGAAGCGGCGGCTGACGACGGAGCAAGTTCAATTCCTAGAGAAGAGCTTCGCCGTCGAGAACAAGCTCGAACCGGACCGGAAAACCGAGCTAGCCAAAAAAATCGGTTTGCAGCCGAGGCAAGTCGCGATCTGGTTCCAGAACCGGCGAGCCCGGTCTAAGGCCAAGGTGCTCGAGCGAGAATACGGTTCGTTAAAATCGTGCTACGACAAGCTTAAGGCGGATTACGACGCTCTTTTCTCAGACAACGAGAAGCTGAGAGACGAGGTAGTTAGCTAATAAAATAGTCATCTTGATCTTCTAAAGACTCAACATATAATTCAGGAATTCACAAAACAGGGGAAATAAGTATTTTTACAAAAAAAAAATCTCTATTTTTTATATATATTTGTAATAAGAAAGTGGGTATTAGTATATCCAAATACGATGATCGTAGTCTGTCTGCATTGGTGTGATACATCACTCTCTTATTGAATATTATTCAGGTTCATCTGCTGAGCGAGAAGCTGCTGCAGAAGGGAAATGACCCAATTACACCTGTTGAAGTGGCAGCTTGCAAGCAGGAGGATGCTTCGAGTTACTCGTCGCATGTGCTTGAGGCGGATCAGATGTCGGATTTCGAGCAAGGTGATAAAGATGATGAGTATCTTGTGCAGAGATTATGTTTGCCTAAGCTTGAGGCTGAGTACTATGATGATCATTTGCAGCCTAACTCTTGCAACCTTGGATTTCCTGTCCAAAATCAAGGAACGTGGTTCTGGCAATGTTGATCTGGGGATGGTTCATCACTGAATATGTTCATGCCTCAAATATTAATGTCATGTGTTGTGGCTTTGATCATATTGTAGATAAGGTTAGCGATGAAATAATGGAAGCTTTTATTCGTATGTTTCTTCTTCTTTGTCCAATAAAAGTGTAGCACAATTATTTTCTTCAACATCCACGAAAAATTTATTATTTTCTTTTTTAGAATAATATCTCATATTCAATCCTTATAATTTAATTTCACAATCATTTATAATTTATCAAAACATCATTACCTGACCTATACTTAATTGAAGAAAGGGAGTATTATAATTTATATTACAATCTATGATAGGATCTTTTCTCTATTCAAAAACATTTACTAAATATTTATTACAACTCTGCTATACACAAAGTGCTAATCTTTTATCTGCTTTAGCAGTTCTTGCAGTCTTGATGATCGTGATGAGCATTGATCGAAAAATTTAGGATTTCTTATATTTTCTTCTCCTAATATAGTGTTTTTTGTATTGAGATTGTGATAGGCTATTTTCAGTAGAAATCAAGCAGCCATAAATTACTTTGTTAGGTAAATTTTCTCTTTTTACTCTTAATTATTACATGAAAGAATTTATTTAGTTTGCATTAAGAAAAGGGTAAAATTTGAATATAATATTATTTTTCTATAGAATTCTAAATAACATATTGAAAGACATTTTATTTTCAAACTTATTTGTGATAAATAGAGTAGCTATTAGCTAATATCGTCTGTCAAATAAGATAATAAGCACACACTTGGATAGTGGGGAGTCTAGGCCCCCCTAACTTTATTTATTTATTTTGTTTATATGTGATTTGTCGAAAATTTATACTATGACTCCGTTTCAATTAAAATTAAAATATTACTTTCATTCATGCTAATATCACTCTTTCAACAAAATTCATATCATATATCTACAGTTGAGAATAAGTATAAGAGCGTATATTAGAAGAAGAATGGACATATATCATCCAAAAACTCATACAAATCATGAAAACTGATTCACTTCCATTTACACTATAACATGTTTTATATCACGATTCTTGAATTAAAAAAAATGGACAAATAGGAGGACAAAAGGTGGCGCAAAAAGTCAAAATCTTGCAATGTTTTACTTCACAGCAATGACTTTTGAGGCTATAGATGTTGATATTTGTCGTTCACAATGTGGAATTATTAACTAAATATAAATATTTTGCTGTACGATAAATTCAAAGTTGAGACAAGACAATTTTGTTTGATAAAACTGTTCACATTTGTTTAAAAAACATTGTGCTGCGGTTTCACACTGGTGAGTTGCTTATCGTACAACAATGTTGCCATTTAAGTCTAGTTAACATTATTATTTTAGTTAGTGAATGTGTGAGGCTCTGATTGGCGTAAACTCCAAAGCTTTTGTGAAGAATTTTCAATTAATGCAATTATTGGAATAATTTAAGATTTTTGGCAAGACTTTGTGCAAGGCGTGGCAGAATTGCGTGACAGACGTCGCTTTTAATTTATTCGTTTAATGTTTGATTTGGTCTTTTTTTCTTTTTGGTAATTTAATACAGAAATTTTAAAGTCTGATCGCGGTGAATTCGAGCAAGGGCGAAACTGACTTTAACATTAACCATTCTACCACTAGATCAACACACACACGTTTGATTTGGACTCTTGTGTCTTGTGATTGTAAAGAAATCAAGAGTTCGATGCTAAGCTTTCTGCTCCAAAAAATCAAATAAAAAAGGTTAGATGCTAATCTTTCATTAAATGCTAAATTGGATCTTAATGTACCACTTAGAACTAATTTTGGATCCTCATTGTTTTCAAAGTTGAAATTGATAAGACTTTAAAAAATGGCTGAAGTGAAGCCTAATATATCACTTTGATTCTGTTTTGAATTATAAATTCTTAATTTAGTTTTGGTCAAATACGGGGCCTTGTACTATAAAAAATAGTTCAAATTAGACCGCATGTGTGTTTTCGTGTTTATGTGTATTTCCGGAGGTATATAGCAATATATACTTTACTTTAGTTATGATTCATACCTATATATATAAAATATAATAATTTAAATAATTTATATATTTTGCACATACCAATAAGGCTGAGGTTTGGTTCGATTTCGGTTAACCAAAATTGAAATTGAGAATAATTAATAATCAATCCGACCCAGATCGGTTAATCTGTTAACCGATTAATCTTTCAGTTAGTCGATTCAATTAGTGGGTAGCCGAATTTACAATATTAAAAAATTAAAAGAAATACTGAAAATAACCGAAATAATTTTAAATATTATCGAAATTATAATATTAAAATTAAATAATTAAAATATTTAATAATTAATTACATAAATATATGTATATATATATATATATTAATTTTGGTAAATTGGGTATAACTGTCAGTTAATCGATTATACCCGATAACCGAAATTAATTTAAATACGATAATCGATACTCGAACCGAAACTAAAAAAGTCGATTATTGGTTAACCGATAATCATTTTTTTTTTGATTTCAGGTTAACCGATAACCAAAAACTGGATAATCAGACATACATACCAATATATAGATGGTAGGGGTATGTTTGCTACAAGAAATAAGGATGTATAATATAAATCATATACCATAATATCTTGTTTGGTTCAAATCACATGGACCTTTATGAGGTAAAGGCCCATCAAATTATACAAATATGTGTGATTATCCATACAACTTCAGAGGTGTGATAAATAACACAAACATGAATTATAAACAATATTAATTTATCAATGAGGTGGTCTCTTTTGCGGATGTCTGTATATGCGGACATTGATATTTTTATTCAATGCAAATGATATTCTTATTCAATATAAATGATACTTACTAATTATAGGATAAAAAATAAATAATCAATTTATTTAATGTAAATTATATTTTTCTTAAGAACAAATAATATTTTTATCCGTCCACATTATACAAACGGATGTACATGAATTTTTGGGTTTATCAATGGGCTTAACCTCTCCAATTTTGAATTACAATATTATAATTTATAAGGTCGTTTTAGAGATTGCAATTTTGTAGATAATTATAATACATCCAAACAAATAAAGCATTATGCGTACATATATTATACTCCCTCCGTCTACCAGAATCGTTTATTGATTTTGGTGGTACGAGTTTTAATAAATTGTAATGAGTGTAAAGTAAGTGAGTATAAAAAGGTGTGTCATGGTGATAATAAATGAATATATTAATGGATATTGAGAGTAAAATGTGGGTCATAAGTGATTTTTTGTAAATAAGTAGATAGGTTTATGGTAAAAATGTAAAGTTGATGTTTCCAAAAAAAAACGAACATTTTTCATAGAAGGACCAAAACGGAATTAAATACACAAATTTAGTGAACGGAGGGAGTAATACATAAAAACAAATATAATATTAACATCATGTAAATGGTAAAAGTATCTCAATCAAATCTATTATGGCTTATCTCATACTATATAACAAACAAGTCATTAGTGTATATATAATGTAAAATTACGCGCACAGTCTCATGAGGATGTTTATATAAAAAATATTATTTAAAATGAGGATGTTAGAATATTTTTCAGTCATTAAATATCGAAGATTTACAGTTATGCATCATTTTGTTGGATGAATGCATTGTGCAATATTTGGGTTTGAATCTCATGAAGAATTAAAACTTAATTATGATTTTTTTGTGCAATAACTTTAATAGAAAATACATTGTTTTCATGTTTGTAGATAGCAAAAAGTTTTATAATAATCCATATATATATATATATATATTGGGGGTGATTTCTACGAGAATGAAAATAAATGTAAAAAATAAAAATAAATCTAATCCATTGATTTTAGTAAATCAACAGACATGATTTATTTTTGTTGTGCTGCAAATAATAATTATATATGCAATGAATTTTTACCCGAGTTCTCAGTCAATGTTATATAAGTAATTTAATTTTATAAGAATCAGTTTTTTTCTTTAATTTAAGGTAACACACAGTTTTATCCTTATTTTTAAGGATTTCTTGTAACCTATCATTTAACTTATTATCTACAATATTATTTCAGTTTGAATACTTAATATATACAAAATTATTTATGATTCAAGCTAGCAAATCCATGAAAAATTTAGATAAAATAACATATATATTGATTCATACGTTTGTTCTATATAGCACTGGTATAACAGTTTCATATCATTTTTTACTTATTTGTTGTACATACTACTAAAATTTTGAAAATTATTGTCCTGATGAGATTAAACCTTATGTGCAACGAATAAATAAAAAATGCTACGAAAATATTGTACAAATGCAAATAAGTACTGAAAAACACGTACTAATGAATACATAAATTTTTTTACCTGCGTATGTATAAAATAAATGCGCTAAAAATGTTACAAAAATATTCCACTAATGCAATGACATATGTACAGAATAAAAAACAAAATAAACACAATATATGTACAGAATAACATATAAAATAAACTGACAATAATTTTTAAAATTTTAGTAGTATGTGCAACGAATAATTGAAAAAATGCTATAAAACTGTTATATCGGTGCTTAGAGCCGACAAAATTGGCCCGACCCGGTGGGCCGGCCCGGGGTACCCGGAATTGGGGTCGGATTGAGCTCGTAAAATAGTGGCCGAAAAATCGGGCCCAAAAGCTCACCACATAACCCGCCGGGCCTACGGGTTTTGGGACTAAAAGCCGGGGTTTCGAGCTAAAAAGTCCACCACACATTTAAAGTTTAATATTTTATATTAGTAGTAAATACTAAATAGTAAATATAGAAAATAAAATGAATGACTATTAAAAACTTCTCCTTTCGTCCATCCCTCTCTCTATTACATTTCTTTAAGGTCGATGTTTGATGTTTGATGATATTTGTAACTTTAATCTTCATTGATCTTATCTTCTCAAAAAAACTAAAGAAAATATATATATAAAAGCTGAAAATTCCATTTTATAAAAGAATGTCTAAATTAACCTTCATTTTCTTTTCTAGCAGAAATGAAATTCCATCACGTAACTGGATAATAATATATGTAAAAATTCTTTTTTGTAATTTTCTTTTAATTTAATGGTCATGTTACTGATATAGTATAAAAGGTAGAGGAGCTAACTTTACAAAGTGCAATAAACTAATTAAACCATCAATACCATTACTTGTACAAATCAAAACTAGTGATAAAGTTCTCTTGTTGCAATGTCTCAATATATTCTATAATCCCAATAATTAACCACAACACAATATTTTTTACTAGAAACGTCCCACTTTATGGGTTAAATGAAATAGGGTCCTCATCCTGGGCAAAAAGATATATGGCTCTAGCTTCTGGATAACACAAACGGATTTTTCTTTTTTTCTTTTCCCAACTTTTTTGTTATTTTGAAATCCTGTTAATTAAGGTTTAAAATTGCGCATAGTTTCATTGCATAGTAGAGAAAGCAAAGCCTTTTTTCTCCAGATAACACAAATGGAATTGGGCGGGTTTGGCCCGGTGGCCCAGATGGGGCTGGGCTGGGCTACCAAATTTTCAGTGATAGCGTTTCGGTAGGTACCAACCCTAAAAACAACAAACCATTGGTAGGCCAGGCCATCCGATCCACCTTTTTGCAATTTCTATCGGTCTATATAGAACCACACGCATGAATCAATATATATTATTTTACTTAAGTTATTCATGAATTTGCTAGTTTGAACCACAAATAATTTTATATATATTAAGTATTGAAACTGAAATAATATTACATATATTGATTTAAATGATAAGTTACAATAAATTCCTAAAAATAAATATAAAATTGTGTTTTTCCTTAAATTAAGGGGAAAAAACTGATTCTTAAAAAATAAAATTACTTACTCAACCTGTGGCGTAAACAAAAAAAAAACTTTGTAATACATATAGTTATAATTTGTAGCATATTGAAAATAAATCTTGTCTACTAATTTATTAAAATCAATTATTTAAATTTAATCTTATTTCTTATAAAAAAATCATTTCTATCTAATCCATCACACACACACACACACATATATATATATATATGAATCGGTGAAATAATAATTTGGTAGGAAATAAGAATAAATCATCTTTGATTTACTATATAAATGGTTGAGATTTAATTTTCGGTGTCTTCTGATTTTGTGTTTTGTGTCCTATCACGGATTATTGTGCAATACTAGAACTAACTTCTTGTCTTCTGTTACAAGATGAAAGATGTCTAAACTAATATATTTAGCGTATGTCTTCGAATGGATGAAATATGTGATAAACTAAATACGTATAAGCGATATATAGTAATTACGATTGTCTTTGAGACAAATATGAAAGATGTACTATTATTCATATTTTCGTACATTAAGGAACTTTATCACCATAACCAACCCCCTATATATATATAATGTATCGCATATTCCTGGTTCTATTCCAAACAAAAGCAAACACTAAAATTCAAAAGAAGAAGAAGAAAAAAAATCGCTACAAAACAGTCAAAATAATTTATATATTTATTATATTTTATGATTCAATTTTTGGAGCATTGTCCAAATCTTGATTATAATACTATGCAAAGATCCCTACCTGAAATAAGCAGAGCCACTCAATTAAATTGAATGTCTATCTCGAGCAAGTGGGACCCAGCCGCGTTGCATTGCGCGGATCACCAGTCACACACGTGTCCCTTCAATCAAATCGTACGTCAAAACCATGCTACGATAGAGCAGCGGATGCCTACGCCACGGAACGTGGGCCCGCAAGCATTGGGCTGATCGCGACCGGCCTGCGACGTGGCGCGCATCCTACGGTGGAGGTGCTGGCCGGGCCCACAAGAACGAACACGTCGTTGTCGCTTGTTTTTATTCCAGAGATAAGGCATTAAATAAGAGGAAGGCGATGTACAGTATATCTTCTAAAAATTAATACAGTTGGATCAGAAAAAATATTAATTTTAGAAAATTATTAATTAATCGATAAATTAATAATTTATTAATTTAAAAAGATATTCTATATTTATTTAATTTAAATTAATTACATTAAAATTCATGAATTTAAATTCAATTATATAGAGATACTAATGAGTATTAAATGTTAGGAACTTGAATCATCTTATTTAATGTTTGAATCATCTCAAAATGAAAAATGTTCATAGATCCAAAGTTTAGAAAAATTATTGATACTATTATTGAAAATCTAATTGAGGATGAAGCTCAAGATAATACGGTACTATTAGAGTCGGTTACGCGAAAAGAAGCAATAGTAGCGGCGAAAATCCTTCATAATTTCTTTCTGCAATCAACGAACATCACACCAGAGCCGTGTCGTGAGAAAAGTGAGAGGTGAGATTCATTTTGATTTGAATTTCAATAGAAAAACAACCAATACTAGAGTCATATTTTACTAAATTGTCTTAGTTATCTTTGTAATTTTATGAGATTATTAATTTATGATGTTGATGGGACCCTTGTATTATATAGGGTTCTTTAAAAAAATTATTATCATATTAATTTATCGAAATTATTAATTTACGCTTGGAAAATATTATTTTAGAGAGATTATTAATTCATATTATTAATTTATAGAAGTTATGTTTTACTTCCCTAACTCTATATTACGGGGCTCAGATAAACTTGGGTTCGGGTCTCTCGAGGCTTCCAAATTGGGCATATTTCGCAAGTCAGGCCCTATTCTTATCACCCCTTTAATTGGGTGAAGAATTATTATTTTTTAAAAATAAAAGTAAAAATCTTGCAAATACGAATATGATCGTAGTGTTCGATTTGGATATTTTGAATTCGGCCACATTTAAGGAAAAAAATAATGGATTTTTTTATTGTGGCGAATTGATAAGTAACTCTATGAATGATTTTTAAAATAAATACTTTCTGAAAATTTGACAAGAAAATAAAGTTGCAGTTGGATAATTACATAAATTGATAATCCTTCACAAGGAATCTCACCACGGTCCGCATCCACGTGGGCCTCTCAAGAATTTGAACAAGGTTGAAGATCCTTGTCATCGATTTTGAGATGTATACGCTATATACTGTTTCAAAGTATTAATAATACAAGTTTTTTTTATATTTTATGTAATTTCGAATTTCAACAAAATTTAAGAAGCAAGAACAACTATAGAACACATTTAAGACCGGGTGGGCTCATCTGTGTTGAACGCATTGGTGATGTGGGCCTCAGGCCTCGATTAAGGAGGCCCATTCATTATTCTATTATCATGAAATCTGCAATAAATCCAAAGCCAATAGACAACCTTTTGCACTTCTGCAATAAGCCTTACTAAATCCAAAGCTAATAGACAACCTTTTGCATTTCTGCAATAAGCCTTACTTTGAATGTCTACCATCTGAAGATTATTATCTCCTGATAACATAATACAACCACATCAGAATTATTTAATAGCTGCATTTTGCAAACTAACTGAATACCCATAACACACTTTCGAATAACATTCGCGGATACCCCCTCCCCAAAAAAAAAGCAAAGAAGAATGGCTTCATCTGAGCTTCTTTACCTTTGAAAAATTTAAGGAATCTGGTCTTGATCCAGCTATGAATGTCCTCTGCTAGTCAAAGTTCTAGAACTTTGTAAAATTCTCAAGCCCAACATCAGTTTGATGCGGTGAAAGACTTCTTCAATCAACGGAGGAAGCTCCAGATGAATTGTAGAGATGATAAATAGAACGATACCAGTCATAATGGCGTATTTGAGTCCAAGGTTGACCAACAAGTTCACCAGGAGTCCAGCTAGCACGACCCCAACAAGATTTGCCATGACAGCAGGCCAGAACGGCATGTCCAATATCGAAGCAATGATGGCCCCCGTCCTAGGGAATGGCACTGCAACAAACAGCATCAGATCAAGCCACTGAAATTCTTCTACTGGCCTGGCCTTCTCTTTGGCCCTCTTGAATAGCATGTAGAGGAATTGAGAAGCCAATTCATTCTTTCCAGTTAGAAACGTCGCGAATCCTTTCAGATATAGCACGATAAGAGGTACAGGAACCAAGTTCTTGCAGTTCCAGCAATAAGTATAAGGTGTTGATCAATCTTGATTTGTATTTACAGATAACACTAACCAACATCATCTAAATCAAATAAGTCAGGTTTGCTGAATTTATAGATGTCACATATTCAATAATTTTCGAGAGCAAAACATAAACAAAGAACGTAAATCACTACTATGATTCCAATATTCTCTGCTCTCAATTTTCAAACTGCAAGTTCTAGTACACCTACATATTTCACATGAGAAATCTTCAAGATTCAATACATGAGATGCACTTTTAGCTAAGGGAAGATACACGTTCATTTCATAAACGCCACACTGAAAGAAGCTAAACTTCCTCAAATTTTCCTTGACAGAAACATTAGTTCTTTCTGAAACTACCCTATGTTGTTTTGGAACTAAAAATAAGTAAATAACATCTTTGAACTCCTAGTCCAGTGATATGTTTGTCTGAAATTTTGTTCGAAATTCTACATTTGACATGATTTGAGATCTAAAGCAAAAAAGTAAACTCACCCAATCAAGAACAAGCACAAATCTCATTGTTACACAATTATTCCAAGAATCCTTTCTTCTAATTCAAGAACTCCCAATTCACCAAAATTCTCATCCAAACAGCCAACAATTCTGTTCTCTGACAAGCTATAGTCTCAAAAGGAAACACTAAGACAAACAATATAGCCTACATTGTTAAATTCCAAACATAAGCACAATCCAATATTTGAACCTTAAGAACTCAAAAAATCTGCAGAACTGAGACTAACCCAAGAACAGGCAAGACAGTGAGCATCACAGGCTTCAGCTGCAGGCCTGCAGCCAATAACCAACAGGAATAGTGCCACGCAGCTCGATTACAGGAAGCGTAGCCAAGGAAAAGACCACAGACTCATCGGGCCAGCCCAAAGCCCGCTATGAGTTAGCTACCCTAACGCCGAACCCAAGGCTCTAATGGAATCGACAGCGACAGCCCGTGCTGCTTTGGCATCCCCGGAAAATCTATACAAACCAACAGAGACAGACGCCCACAACAACACCCAGAATAGGAATTTCACTGGTTTCGCGTCGGAGGTTGGTAAAGATTCGTCCTGTTCAATCTGCTCGTGAATATCGTCGGATTTTGCTGGCATTGCGGAGATTTTGCTGGCATTGCGGAGATTTTGCGACGGCCCGGATGGGAGATATTGTTAAATGAGAGCAGAGATTTTGAGTTTGGGAGAATTTGTGGGTTTTGGAGTGGAGAAATTGGTTTTCGAGATGGGAGCTTGGGGTTGGAGTTGAAGGAGCGGCGAAGTAGTTGAAGAGCAGGATAAGACGGCAGCTATAGCAGGGTTTTACGATGGAAGCGAAGTAGTATGAAACTGCAGCTGCATTCCCATGATTTTGGATAGAATGGAACTCTTTTTACCCTTTTCGGACGGGACGGATTGTCGGACGGACGAGCTTTTTTAATTATTTTTCTAATTTTTTTAATATATAAAATTAATATTTTTAATTATAGATAAATAAATAATTATATAAATATAATTAATATTATTAAATAATTATATAAAATTTTATAACCTATTTATATAATTAAGATAATTTATAAAATCATAATTTAAGATAATTGATAGTTGAAGGTAAGTGGACTTTCATAGATGTTCGGAAAAAATGGTTCAAACACTAAACAAATAAAAAAAAAAAAAAAAAAAAAAGAATAATAAAAGAAAAAAACAATAAATAATAAAAATACAATTAGTGTAGATTGAACACAGATCTCCCACAAGATAATAAATGCAATTATCACGATACCACAACAATTTCTTAGTTAAATAATAATATAAGGATCTATATTTAACATTATATCGGACGAGCTTTTTTAGCCCGAACTCCGGGCTTTTTTGGCCTGAAGCCTGATAGGCCCAGAGTTTTTTCCGGGCGAGCTTTTCAGACCTAAATTTTTTCTAGCATTTAATTTTGAAGTCCAAACCAACTCAAACCCCGGTTAACTCGGACGGCCTGACCGGTCTCATTTTACCGACTCTAGTTACATGTAGTGGATTGAAAATTAAATAAAATTAGATATTCAGGGTTTTTTTTGTATCTTATAATAATAATAATAATAATAATAATAATAATAATAATAATAATAATAATAATAATAATAATAATAATAATAATAATAATAATAATAATAATAATAATAATAATAATAATAATAATAATAATAAGAAGAAGTAAATCGGTGATAGAAGTCGCTCTTGTGGAAGACGTTATTGCCAATATTTTTTTGTCAATTAAATAAAGAAATTTAATGACCGTGTCATGGTGAACTCGAACTTGATATCTTTGATCTCGAGTATTAACCACTCTACCACTAGCCAACTGTTGTATTTGTATACTGAAAACAGAATGATTGAACTTATATACAATGTTTTATATTATCACTATTACAATCTTATATCTAAATTGTTTACTTCATTGCATATGTTGTCTCATTATCTCATACAAAAATTAGATCATAAGTGTGTAGAAGATCACAGAAGTCTGTATGATTGGTTAAACTAGTTGAGATATAAAAATGATCACAGATAACTTGAGGATGAGTTGTCGGTATAGGCTGCAGTATATATATTAAGTGATTTGACTTGGTTGTTTGTCTATGCTGGTACGTCTTGACGTATTGATGGATCAGAGTGAGATAAGTTCTTCTATCTGACCGTCGTGAAGAACCTAGATCTTGGTGACTTTACGTTGATCTAAACATCAATAAGGTTTTAAGAAAGTATGAGTTACTGACCATCACTTTGACTTGTTATGGGTGAGGGTTACATGAGATAACCCAAGATTCTCTGCATCTTGGGTGGTGACAGTATTTTTATGTCATGCTATTTACCTGTATCGAGTCACCGTATCCGTTTATGATAATGACGTCCCATTAAGAAACTCAAAAGACTTATTGTACTAAACCCTGCAGGTTGAGTTGACTCAAGTAAAATAATAAGGTTGAGTGGTACTACTTAAAGAATTAAAGAGATTAATTATTTTAATCAGTCAGAGTGCTATAAATAATTAATGGACGTGCGATATCTTAAATACGGGAACTCATAAGTCTAAGTGGAAACTCGACTCAACTTCGGTAATAAAGGGATAAGTCACCATTTATTCTCAAATGGAATGAATAAATATTTATGAATTAATTTCTAGTTTGGGCTGAACATAAGATAATTAATTCATTTTAGGCTCATTTTTATTTCTTGCATTTGATCCATGGGCTGGTCCATCAAAGCCTGGAACTGGCAAAATTTTGTCTCCCCCTTTATGTAGTCCCACTGAGACTCTATTCTGATTTATATATTATTTTAATACGTCTCTAGTATCTAGATAAATATTATCTGATATTATTAGATATGAAGAGATAATTATTCAAGATATGATTTATTTTTAGGGATTGAAGATAATAATTGTATTTATTAGATATGCAAGGATCATATCTAAATAGGATTCTATGAATGCATTATCTATACAAGGTGAGAGAAAATCAGAAATTGATCATATTATTGTTGTGATTTTCAAAAATCACATAGAATTTTACAGTATTCTCAATAGATTGCTCTCACACAGTATTGAAGAATAGACATCAGGGATACAGTCCCGAAAATCAAAATTGGAGTCCGCTATTGATCAAATATCCCAGAAATTCGCAGGTAAACACGAGTAAACACATGTGTTGCAGTTAATTATATAGGTGCATGCTAGGTATATAATCAATGTATGATGAATTAAACATCCAAAATAGATTATCAGGAATAGGGTAAAATAAGATTTCCCTTCACCAACACACATACAACTTTTTTTTTTAATACAGAAATTTAAGACCGCGTCACTATGGACTTGAAACTGAAACCTTTAACATCGGACGTTAACCACTCTTCCACTAGACCAACATACAAACACAACTTTGTTTTCTAATGTTGATTATGCTTCATTAATATATTTGAAGTTAATTATTGTAGAAAACTGTATAGCAATAAATTTTACACAATAATAAAAATTACAGTTTCAATACGGAACCATTTATATTTAGAAATAAACTTCAAATTGTAATAAGTCATATTTTTGTTGGTCTTGTCTTAAGAATTTATGCTCCATATAAAAATTTATTATATTATATATATATATATATATATATATATATATATATATATATATATAAACTATAATAATTTAAGATGACATATAATAGTTATCAATTTTGGGTATTATTTGCTTGAAGTAGAAAAAAGTGTAACCATTTTACGAAACATATACATGTATTTAACTAACATATGTACAAATACAAACAGTAAATATTTTAGAATTTATATGTAAATGATCAGTACATACATGTTATTACGTACTATCAAAGTGCATCAGTGCGTGTATCAATTTATTTTAGTCAATTTATAATATTAATTAGGTGAATTTGTTAAATAGATTTATCATGTATTATATTATATATTATTTTTTATAAGAAAAATAATATTTTTTTGTAAAACTCTATTTAGAAATACTCATTTTATAATAATATTCTTCTTCGATTCCGATAATATAATTGCGCGGGGTTTCTAGTGTAGTTTTTTATAATCGTGTTTGGCATTCGTATGGTACGAAGATTTGAAGATTAAAATTTAAAAGAACTCCATTAATTTTTATTGCATGAAAATGTGGGGACGTCTTACAAAGAGACGTGGAGAATTGTCGAATATCTTGATAATTTGACAGTTTTTGAACAATGTTGGCAGAACTGTGGATACATTTTATCAATAATTTGGGAGTTTTTGAATAAATGTTGGCAGAATTCGTTTGGTTATCAGCTATTCGATTAAAATTACTAAATTTTAATCGAGTTATAATTGAATTAATCAAATTTGATTTTCCGATCTGGTTCGGTTCGATTATTTGATACTAGAATATTTTGTTCAACTATATCACAAACTCAAAACAATAGTGTTATATGAGTATCCTCTTGTTGCTTGTATGGTTGTGCCTGAAGTAGAGGAGTTGTATGAATTTGTTATGATGTTGGAAATAAAAAGAAAGGTCTTAGTGTGATGAGTGGGAGATACTGTGCGTGAGAAAGGATTCAGGTGGTTTAGGGTTTCGTTTCAAAATCAGATTTTATGTTGCTTGGAAAGATTGGTTGGCCATTTTTGGTATATCCATAAATTTCGATTAGTGGGATGTTGCGTGCCAAACACTATTTTTTGTTGGAGATTTTCTAAACATCAATTGCAGGCAGCATTCAAGTTTTAATCGAGTGTCAAATGTCCCTTGGTTATAAAATAATGGAAATACAAAAATAAAGTAGTATAATGTCGAAAAACAAAATTTAATACTACAAATATAAATTGAAGCTCCAACACAAACTTCTGACTAAAAATTGATAGTTAGATTTGTTTAAACTAGATTGTAGCCTTTCGACGAGAATTTCTTTTACGTTGTAATTTATGAGTATAAACCTAAAAAATAAGTTATAATGTATGAACTTCCACTATTTTTATCCGCAAGAACAAATTAAATTAAGCTAAATATTAAAAAGTTAATAATAAGTATTATTCTAAATATAGAAAGTGAAGACTAATTTAAATAAAAAAATTTGTAAAATATGAAAAGATAACTTTGCAATTAAATCTTATATATCATTCCAAATTTTTATCGTGCAGTGTCTAACTCTAGCAAATGACAAATGTCTTTATATCAGAGTTATGTTTCTAGGCATGATATATAAGTTTCATTTCATCAAGTTTCGATGAAGAATATCACTTTAAATTATAAATTATAAGTATAAATTTAAAAATAATTTAATACTTTGCTAGAGTTCAGTTGCCATGAGTTGTTGAGCACGACAGAGCACGACGTTGAAGCGAAACGATGAGGTTAAGGTTCAGCCACTTAAATTTGTTGATCGCGACGGAGCACGGTAATGAACCTGTCTAGAATTTATCTACTCGTACACGTCTCAAACTCGATTTAAAAAGTGATTTTACCATGTATAACAATAATTGATAATTACACAAACCCTTATAAGATTAAAAAATATGAAATGCTACAATAATGTTTAAGTCATTTTAAATAGAAATCAGAATATTAGTAAACATCAATGATAAATAGTATAAATAACAAAATGTTAAAATCTGAGAAAATCTCACATACGCCATCAATTAATGTTTGGACCCACTTAAGACTTATATACCCGTATATGTCCGATACTCGCGTTAAGAGTGATTTACTATATATTCTCATCTCAATAATACCCTCTAACTATAAAAACTCGTTTAAATTTATAAATATAAGTTGTTACAATCTTGAACTCAAGACTAATGTTTTAAAAAAATTATACAAATTATATCCTTTTGATTATATTATAATTTTTGAAGTCTCATGAAAACATATGATAATATTAATTTATTCTAATTGTTTAGCTCACAGGTTACTAATAGAGCTAAATATTGTGAAATATTTTGTATATTGTACCATTGTTTAGCACACAATAAACGAATTGAGCTAAGTATTGTGATTTAATTTGTGTATCATACCATTAATTTTATGTCTATTAATTATCTATTCAACATGTCTACTTTTTTAAAGAGAGAATAAAAAAATAAATATATTCATTATGATAACAATAAATAATTAAAACAATAAT
Organism: Salvia rosmarinus; assembly: GCA_036937905.1. Taxonomy (NCBI): domain Eukaryota; kingdom Viridiplantae; phylum Streptophyta; class Magnoliopsida; order Lamiales; family Lamiaceae; genus Salvia; species Salvia rosmarinus. The sequence goes on from CM072814.1 coordinate 54,953,982, forward strand.
AATATATTTTAACCTATCCATCTATATATATGACAAAATATGGATTTGTGGGTGAACTTAAGCCCATCTCCTCCCTGCCCAAGCCTCCAAACCTCATTTCTACTGCCCCAACGCATGTCTTGCAATTCTTCGTTTTCTTCAAAAAGCTATCTCTTCCCGTCCCACTTTATGCGATTTAATAAGATGCCTCCAACTTATATTTTTTATTTCATCACTTTATTCATCATCTTGCTATATAATTCAATGTCGATAAATTTACCATTGTATTAACAGTGAAATCAGGAGTTATGATGTATAAAAAATCTCACGACATAAGTAAAACGTCTTAGTGAAGAGTTGAAATGGACCAAACTAACACACACAATTAAAATTTGACTTGAGAATTTAAACTGAATTTTAAAATTGTCTGCAAAGAGTATAGCTTCTTCATAGGCAATACAATTAATATATGACCCTTATCTTGATTGGTTTGAGTTCTTATATATTATGTGAGATTCTATCCCACTAGTTAAGTTTTTTATTGATGGTCTACTAAGGTATATTAATTGAAAATTGTCATCACCATTCATATCAATTGCAATTGATGATTTGTATATAATAAAAATGTCAATGAATATAATAAATAAGTAATATATATATATATATATATATATATATATATATATATATTCACATGTGATTATATTATTGTGTCTGCATTAATTAATTGATAAATATTAAAAATTTAATTTGACATTGAAAAGTCAGAAATGAATAATTTAGAAAAAAGAGAATAAAAAAATATGGTGATGCCACATATGATTGAGAATTAAAATCTGACTTGAGAATTTGAACTGTATTTTAAAATTATTTGCAGAGAGTATAGTTTCTTCATAAGCAATACGATTAATATATGACCCTTATTTTGATTGGTTTGAGTTCTTATATATTATGTGAAACTATCCCACTAATTAGTTTCTAATTGATGATCTACTAAGATGTATTAATTGAAAGTTGTCATCATCGTCAATTGCAATTGATGATTTGTATATATAATAGAAATGTTAATGGAGCACAATATATATATATATATATATATTCACATGTGATTATATTATTGTAATTATTTATTTCCATAAGTTATGTTTTGTAACATCTCCATTAATTAATTGATAAATATTAAAAGTTTAATTTGACATTGAAAAGATCATAAAATGTATAATTTAGAAAAAAAGAGAATAAAAAAAACATAGTGATACCACATAGAGGATTGAGAATTAATATGGATTCTTAAATGCGTATTGATATATAGAATTATTATATATATATATATATATATAAGGGAGTGTTAACGTGAGAACCATTTTTATTGTGAGAACCAAAAAATGATGAATTCACATTGAAAGTTGATGAATCCGCTGGGAAAGTTACTGAATCCAAAAAAGATAAAATTTTCGTCCCTCATGAGATTCGAACCCGGGTGAAAAAATCTTAATTGTTGAATTCATTAAGTTTCTCAACAGATTCATCAACTTTTATAACGAATTCATTTGGTTCTTAGTTTTTAGGATAAAAATGATTCTCATTTGAACAAAACTCTATATATATATATATATATATATATATAGGATATAGATCATATAGGAATGCTAAGTATTGTGAGAAATAGGAATAAATTCTATCTATTTATTAACATCAATCAGTGGTACAGATTTAACTAACGTGTGCTGAATGTTATGTTAAAAATGCTATGCTTTAAACTGCCGAAAATAATGCTAAGGATATTTTTGTAAATTTGGTAAACACAAAACCGTTACTTACCTATTTTTGTGGGATTACATATCTTCTATTTATGGATTGGTGTATGTTTTCAACGCACAGTACATATTCACTGCAAAAAACCATAATTCTGTTATAGTTTGATAATTTTCTTGGTGTTATAGGATTCATGGAAAAGCAAGGTAAATTTTCGTGATGTTACAAGATTCATGAAAAACCATGTTAATGATATTCTTCTTTATGTTGCACTTATAAGGTATATTTGTTGTATTTACTTTGAATCACCATTGCTCAAAATATGTAATTTGTCATTTTATTGAATGTTCTTCGTTTGTTTATTTGAACCAGTAACTTTTTTTTTTTGAATTTTTATTCCTATTTGAAGTTTACGTTATGCATTTATTTTGTCTGCTTAGTTTATATTTCTTGAACTTTGATGTGTTTTAATCAATCTGTGTAGCATTTTTGTTTCATTTTGTTTTCTGATTAAAGGAATTCTAGTGTATATATTAATTTATTCAGCGTTAGCTTAAGTTATGTTCCATTATTAATGTATACATGTTGCATTTACTATGTAGTACCTTTGCACAATATTTATAAATCAAAATTTTCTTTAAATTGTTTCTAATAATAAGCACTTAATAAATTTTTTATAAATTTATTACTATGTAAACCGTTACCTACCTATTATTGTGGGATTACATATCTTCTATTTATGGATTGGTTTATCCTAAGGATATATTGTTTTCGACGCACAGAACATATTCAATGCAAGAAAATATAATTCTATTCTAGTTTCATAATTTTCGTGGTGTTCTAGGCTTCATGGAAAATCAAGGTAAATTTTCGTGGTGTTCTAGGCTTAATGGAAAACCATCTTAAGGATATTCTTGTTTTTGTTGCACTTCTTATGTATATTTGCTGCATTTCCAACAAATCACCATTGCACAAAATATATAAGTTGTCAGTTTCTTGAATGTGCTTCGTTTTTTTATTTGAAGCAGTAATAATTTTTTTTGATTTTAAATGTATATTTGTAGTTTTCGTGATTAATTTATTTTGTCTGCTTAGTTTATATTTCTTGAACTATGATGTATTTTAATCAATCTGGTAAGCTCTTTTTTCATTATGTTTTCTGATTAATGTTACCTCTGTGTATATATTACTTTATTCATTGTTAGCTTAAGTTATGTTGCACTATTAATGTATACATGTTGCATTTACAACGGAGTACTGTTGCAAAATATTTATAAATCAGAATTTTCTTTAATGTGTTTCTAAATTTTTTATTGTATTGTGATATTTTCGTTTGAGATTGATTTTTGTTTATATTAGTTGATTTTATTCTTAATTTATCAGCAATGCTTATTTTTGAAGTTTTTATTCATTTGATTTATTTTTTAGTTTTGTTTTACGGCTTAGTTTACTAATATCTATTGCATTGGTGTATAACAATATAGCACGCCCTATATCTTATTGTTGCACATAATCAAATGAAAGGGTATAATTTTTTGTGTACTTAGTGCATTTTCATATCTTCTATGCACGATTATTTTGGATATGTTCATATTTTATAGATTTGTATTGCCTTAGAGAATAATTCACAATGCATGATAATTAATCTCCCATTCAAAATATTATATTTTTCTTAATATTCGTTTGTGTTTACTTATTTATTGAACAGTACTGTAATTTTTTTTATATCTTTTAACTTTATATTTGTTTCACTTTATTTTTATTGAACTTTAATGTATATATGTTGCATTCACAACATAGTACAGTTGTTTTAAATTATTTATTTCGATTTTGCAGATGATGTGGGAGGTACGCAAAAAAATTCCAATGACCTTATTTTCCCGAATTGTCCTGATGAGCTGAAACCGTTTGTTGGAAAGGTTTTTAATAACTTAAATGAGGCTAAAAAGTTTTATCGAGAGTATGGTGTGTTGTGCGGTTTTGAAACGCGTATGGCTACGTAGTCAAGTACGATGATGATACTGTAGTTTGGCGTTATATAGTTTGTAATAAAGAGGGTGTTAAGAAAATAGTTTCCAATTCTCCAAGTAAAACTCAATCTTCTATTACAAAACGCAAGAGGATGTCGACAAGGTCAGGATGCAGGGCGCGTGTTGCATTCCGTCTAGATGCTGGTGTAGGTTATGTTGTATCAATGTTTGTGGAGGGGCACAATCATCCAATGGTGTCAGATGGTTACAAACATCTCATGAAGTGTAATAGAAAGATTAGTTCTGCACATGAGATGATGATTGCTAAGTGCCGTATGGCGAATATAGGACCTATGCGTTCATTTAGACTTTTTAAGGAGCTAGTTGGAACTTTTGAGGATGTTGGTTGTACTGCCGTTGAATTCAAGAATTATGCGCGTGATATGAGGCATTCTCTAATGGTGTTGATGCGAGATTTTGCTTTGAAATTGGAGCATAAGCGTGAGTTTTGTAGTGGATTTAAGTTTGAGTATCAACATGATGAATGGAATCAAGTGAAGAGCATTTTTTGGGCAGATTCTCTTTCTATTGCAAATTACCATATCTTTGGTGAAGCTGTGTCATTTGATGTCACTTATTCGACTAACAAGTATGTTCATTTTAATAATGTTTTCAATTCCAACATTAAATGGATAATCGTTTGTTAGAAGGATCATTTTTTTTGAGTGATAAGTGTGTTTGAGAAACATATAGAATAACGTTTCGCTAAGATTTTGAAACGCCATGCTATGTTTTTTTTAATGACAATTATTAATTAGTGTTTTTGTCACGACCCCATTCCGGACCAACCCGGACTGGAGGGCGACTAATACTAGGAGTAGTATTTTAGGGGATTACACGGGTAAAATAAAGATGCATAAGAATAAACTACATGCTTGAGCGAGAATATGAGGTGATGTTATAATGTTTTGAAAAGGTTTAGCCATCGGACCCCAAAACTTGGCACGATCCGATGGACCTCGATAGTTTGTAACATAAAGCATAAATAAAGGAGTTCGAGTATAGCGGCGGAAAGTGTGTGAATACATATATGACGATACGTATTCAAGGTATAACCCAAAATTGTGTAAATCGGTCGAGGACACTAGACTCTCAACACATCCCCATCATCACCATCCGAGCTCAACTGCACATTTAAAAACAACATGCGGGGCTAAGTACAAGAAATTGCACTCGGTGGACTTATGCCGAAAACATTTGATAATATTTGGATTACGCCAATATCGAGTAAGTCGCGAGGGTTTTAGTTAAAATGCCTTGTCTTACCAAATCATTCGGTTCAGAAACATAGCTGCCGGGCATTTTCTTGGTGTGTATGGTCCGTATCTCATAGTCACAATACATAATAATAAATAAATAAATAAACAAGCGTCGAGAGAGGCCTCCCATCTACGACGCCGTGACCGGCCGTAATCCCGTCTGACAAAGACACTCTGCAAGCATATGTTAACACGGTATAGTTCCAACCTTCACGCCAATCCTAGCTGGGCATTTATCATCCGACAGGACCCGACATTAAAAAGGTTGGCGCTACCACAACAAATGATATAATAGTTCCAACCATCTCCACAGCCTACCGGGCATAGCGAGATAGGATCCATACACAAAAGAAATATTTTGGCGGTAATGCAAGAAACATTTGTTAAGCAGTTGTAGGATAAGTCTTGTAAATAAACTCATTTGAAATAGCGGTAAAGTCACGTTTTAGTGGGGAAAAAAAGGCCCACATTTAAAAGATAAAAGCCCACCGGACTACGGTTCGTTGTAAAGTCTGAGTTCGATCGTTCGTCCAAAATCCGTCATTGCGTTTGCGTCCACACCTCTACGAAAAACGAGGCTTTAGTACGTCGCTCAAGTCTATCGAGACTTTCGAAAATTTAAGATAACTTTGATATTTCATATCGATGTGAGATGAATTCCTTAGTGAATTGATACGTCTGTCGTATAACATTGAATTGTTCTCGATTCGAGATCGTTCAACGTGTTGCACGCGTTTCGATATATGGATTTCATTTGTGAAATCTTTTCTTACTAATGAGGTATCATACTCAATTAGCATATCTTACGCGTCTTGGACGTATTTATAAGCGTATAATCGTGCGTTTGACTTGAAAAGTCAACGAAGTCAATACTGGTCAACAAAGTCGATGAGTTTGACTTTTAAATAGTAATTCTTACTATTTTGCTTTATAAATCGAATTTGATCGATTTGAAAGCGTAAAGTCCTATTTCTCGATTCATCTTGTAAATCAAGGACTTATAAATATTTTCGCATTTTAATAACTCTTTTTATAATTAAAAAGCGTATTTTGGTTTTAAAACGTTACAAAATGAGCGTTTGTCTCAACATAGCAACCTATGTTTATAAAATTTTGTAACATTTAAAAACTGTCCAGAATATTATTTTACCAAAATTTCATTAATAAACAGTTTTAAAAGGATTTAAAATCCTTATTAATTATCGAAATTTTCGATAATTGTCTTAAAATAACAAATGACCCTTGAAAATTTTCTAAATTAATATAGTGCATTATTATACACTATGGTCCAGAATATGAATTTATTAAATTCATATAGTACTGTTGCTATTTATTTATATATACATATATATATATATTTACGGTAATTCAATAAATAGGGAATAATCATCCAAAATTCCCAAAATTGATATATACCTATTATAATATCCCAACATCAGTATATAATATTTACATAACCCATAGTTCATCATAACTATTTATTTCAATATATAACAATATTTCACGGTAATTATAAGATAATTACCAAATAAATAACAATTTCTAAAAATTCTAAATAAATTCCAACATCATTAAACATTATATTATAACATTGTAACATCATAACATCAACCAAACTAATTTAAATCGTCACCATATGAGCTTGTGATGCTCTCGGCTTTTCGATTTTTTAGTATTTGGTTTTCAAAATTCAACAATTATATACTATGTTTATACACTATAGTATAGTAATGTAACATCATAATATTTATCAAAACTAATTAAATCATCACCTTCAAGAGCATATCACTCACGGTTTATTTGATTTAATTTAGTATTTGATTTCAAAATTCTAATAATTTTACACAATGTATAAACAATATACTAAAGCATTAATACACCATTGCATGTTCAAAATAAAATCATACACCAACCTATATATTTATAAAGCTCACGATATTTTGTAAAATCAAGTATATGGTTTTCAAAAATTCTAATTAAATCATAGAACATATAATCAAGGTTCTAAAGCAATAATATGCCATAACAAGCTTGAAATAAAAATTATACATCAAGGTACTTCATACATAAGCTCACGGTATTTTCAAAATTTAAGCTATGGTTTTTCAAAAATTTCTAAATCAATACCATAGTCTTAAATCATATAATAGAGCAATAATACATGCTTAGAACATATTAATAAGTATTCGGTCATCATTTAACATTTTATAGCATTTTCAAAATTTATATCAATATACACTATGGTTCGAAAATGTCATAAACATGCTAGCCATTCAAAATTTTAATATACAACTCCTATGCTCATTTAACATATATTCATAAGTATTTTCAAAATAAAATCCTCAAGAACATATAAATAAACAATGGCTCATGCTCAAGAACATTTAAACACATATATAAACTATATAAAACTTTCGAAACCTATGCATATATATTAAAACAGTCTCGAAAATTTTAGAACAAGGGAGATGAAAATCGAAGCTATTGGTCCTTGGTTTACCTTTGAAATGGAATAGAATGACAAGCACAATGTGGATGTCCAAACTTGGTGGAGAAATGAAGAAGAAGGAAGAAGAAAATCTGAAAATAGAGAGATGGCTCTCGGTTTTGGTGTCTGAGAAAATGGAGAGGATTTGTGAGTTTTTGTGTGTTTGTTACTTGTGAGAGGAATAATGAATAAGGTGAAGAGTCTTGCTACAATATGCCTTCCTCTCCCTCTCGATTTTCAGCAAGAAAATGGGCAAAAATCTGATGCCAATGATGGAGATTATAGTGATGATTAGGCTAAGTAAAAAGCTAAGTCATGCATTGGGTAGAAAATAGGTGGAGTGCATGCTTGTTGGGAGAGAGAGATCGGCGCTTGGGGGATTTTAGGCTGATTTTATTTTATTGTTACACCTAATACATGTATTAATCATAGTATAGTTCATAGATATATAATACATGCCAATAAAATAATTAAATCATCACATATGTATAAATTGAAATTACCGATCAAAATTGGAAAAATAGGATTAAAATATAAATTACACCTATTATTGATACTCATGTAATTTTCGTCCCAAATATACACATATATATCACAATATATGATTTAGATATTAAATAATAGCATAGGATAAAATTATTACACATTTTATGAATTAAAAACCCAATTTGAAAGTTTGGGTTTCAATTTTATAAAACTGAATCCTTCGATTTTATGGCTCAAAATCTGATTTAATGCTTAATATTATTCATATATATCATATTATAAAGTTTAGATACCATAGGATAATTTAATGGTATCATTTCATGTGATAAAACCCTTATTTATAAGATTAGGGTTTTCGAAATTACAATTTGAAATTATCGAGTTTAATAACTCAAATATTGATTTTATTAATCATTAATACTGTAATTATATAAAATAATAATAGGAAATTAATTATTATAATTTCCCGAGCATTAAACTCATTTTTCAAATCGTCTCTAGACGTTAACGTTCAAAACGTCTCAAAACGTTCGAAATCGACTCATCTCAAAATGGTCGCAGTAAGCTCATACTCACTAAATAAATATATTCCATTTAATAAAAGAATTAAGATGGAAATTAATTCCAAGCTTCACTGCTCAGAAATTTTCATGAAAAGCTGACGTTCGATACGCGTTTGACGTCTAAAAATATTGACGAATCATTTCGTAATATTTCAATCCTTTAATTCACAATCCTTAGTGAATTATGAAAAGGAATTCGTTATAACGATATCGTATCGAAATCACAAGATTCGATGTCGTAAAAAGATAATATACTGTGAAAACCACAATTACGGGTTGAATACCGTAATCGTATATTCGTTTCTTTGGAATATTACAGTTTTGATGATCATTAATAATGTTTTTCATATCAGTGTTATATGCGAATGAGTGTTGTGTAGATATATTTTCAAACTAATTATGTTCAACATTTATTTAAATAGTGTTCTGCGAATTTAGCAATATATGCAATAATTCGCGTAAAATGTTATTTGTGCCGTTCACAGATAAAGTGATATATTTGCGCCGTTCAACATTTATTTAAATAGTGTTCTACGAAGTTAGCAATATATGCAATATAAATCTGTTCAAATTAATTAATTACATCATTTTTTCATATAACAGGTATAAAATGATTTTTGCGCCGTTCACAGGTAAAGATAATCACGGTAAGTGTGTGACTTTTGGAATTGGCTTATTAACTAGGGAAGACTTTGAATCATATTCATGGTTGCTTTCTAAATTTTTGGATTGTATGAATTTTCCTCCGAAAATGTTGATAGCAGACGAGGACCCCGCATTGAAGAAGGCATTGCGATAGTTTTCGAACACAAGACATAGATTCTGTATGTGGCATATTATGCTAAAAGTTGCCGAGAAAGTTCCAGCATCATTGAATGATGATCCTGACTTCAAACAAAGATTTAACAACATTGTTTGGTCAGAGATAAATGAACCGGATGCATTTGACCAATTATGGAATGAATTTATCAATGATTATGGATTGTCCACTCATAAGTGGTTTGGTAAGATGTTTTCTTTGCGTTCTTTTTGGATTCCAGCATATTTTCGAGATTGTGAAATGAGTGGTTTATTTAAGATTACATCTATGTCGAGGCAAAAGTTTCTTGAGCGGTATCTCAATGCGAACTCGGACTTGGCTGAATTCTATATTCATTTCGGAAGTGCTCTAGATGCCCAACGCAATACACATGATCAGTTCAGCTATAAAGATGAAATGTGTATACCTGATCTGAAGATGCATTTTCCTATAGAACGTCATGCAGCCTCTATATATACGTACAATATATTCTTGAAGGTTCAATCCGAGATTGAAGCAGCTATTCATGAGTGTCGTATATTGTCTATGAATAATCAATCTGATTTAACAAGTTATTATGTAGTTGATAATGGTGGATTCAGATTTGAAGTTGTTCGTATTTTTTCGGAGGACTCGATATCATGTTCATGCAAGTATTACAGACGCAATGACTTGTTGTGCAGTCATATTTATTTGATGATGTTGAACATGAATATGAAAGAAATACCAGTTAAATATATTTGCAATAGGTGGACAAAGTATGCATGCTCTGATGTTGTTAGGGAACGTAACAACAGTCGTTATTCAGATGGTAGTGGGAATAACGAGTTGTTCTTTGAGGCTTGTAAATGCATCGGATTGGTTGAGGGGATCCCGTCCATAGCGGAGCTTTGGATATATTTAAAGAAGCTTCCTCGAAGTTTTCAGATGGTGTGCATCATGATGTTACTAATAAAGATAAAGATGCTATGTTTGAGCAGTATTATGGTTCAGCTAAACCAACAACGGTTAGATTACTTCCGCCTCCGATTGTTAGTACTAAAGGTAGTGCCAACAAGAAAAAATCTAACAGGGAGAAGGCTATAGAAGCTGCAAGCAAGCCTAAGAGGAATTATCGGAAATGTAATACTTTAACGAATCATGATTCCAGGAATTGTCCTGAGAACAACAAGGTTTAGATTTGTTTTGTTTTTATGTAGGTTGTTTAACTTATACAATTTATGCTACACTACATTACTTCCGTTATTAATTTTCAATTCATATGTACAATGTGTTCATCGTTCTGAGAAACCATATGATACAATTATACAAAGATGTGATATATTGAAATTTGATAAGTGTTAAACATATATAAATTATGCATATATATAAGTATGTGCTACATAGACGCATTTCATGTGCAGTATGTCATAGTGTGATACAAATATATTAATCATATGCTATATATTATTGCAGATATGTTATACGATATTATTAAATGACTGAACAAATACAAACAAGATGATAAATATATTTTATGTGCTATATGTATTTATATCATATGCAATATTTAAAATAACATATGCTATATATTTCAATCTGTAGATATACAAATGAGCATATTACTTATGACAAATATATCATCTCAATTACATTGTTTCAAACGTAATATTATAAAGTGCTATAATTATATTAAACATATGCTATAGATCGGAAGATATATGCAACAACAGTGTAATGTTTATTAATTGACGTAAAACACAACTGATATATTAGGTCATGTTTATCAACAGTAATGTTATTGATGTTCAATATGTTATTAACATGTGTGTATTTGTTTGGGACACAGGTTATATTATATTAACAAAATACTGCAACACAAAAATTTGAAGTTTATGTATCATATACTATATTAGTTAACAATTCATATAATAATGTTGTATACTCCTGAACGTTTAATTCACAACGCACTCAGCATGTTATTACATAATAATAAAATCAATGACTTACTAGTCTCAACATTTAATGAACAATTTACTACATAAAATATAAATCTAAGAACCATAGAATATTTCATAAAAAACTTTCAACATAAAATCAAGTCTGATATCATTTTTTCAATGTCAATACATAAAAAAAACCACAAATCACCAAACAACTAAGTCTCATACAATGTTTTCAATGTCAATATAAATAACCAATTAACCAAATAACATTGTTTCTACTTTCATATCCGTGCCAGAAGTCACATCAAGGTAAAATATTTCTGCACTTGCCATTATTGTATCCTTCACTATATTTTGCTCCCAACAAATCATTTCTGCACAGTATCGAACACGCATTGTTAGCAGTTGTTTGTAAGGATTGGTCGTAATTCCAATCAGCCATTTTCTAGAAACGTCTCCCATGAATGTCTCAAGATGTCGCATCAAATATATTCCACTATCCACTGAATTTCTCTTGTCTCCCCATCTTATTGTTGGAATTTCAAAGTTACCTCTTTCAACAATCTTAGCTTTTGATCGCTGTTCTCTGAAACTCAGGTATTCAGATAGTATATCACGCTAAAAAAATTAAAACAAAGTTTAATGTTAATAAGTATGAAAAATATCAATTTAATTAATTATGTTTAATAAATACTATATAATATTATATACATCATACCAAATTAGTAAGTAAATCGTCATATTTTTCAGTCTGACATTCACTTGCAGCATCATTCATACTATCAATGACAAATTTTTTCCCACTCTTCACATCAATGCATAGTGTAAAGTATTTCTTGCTTCTGTATATAGGAAAGCAAAACTACAAATAGAAAAATAAAGCATTATATTCCTATTATTTAAATAGAAACATAATAAATATAACTTACGATGTCAATATCATTTAATTTGATGTGTTGGTTGCTCTCCAGCTCGGCTGTAATATTCTCAAAAAAAGAATCCCTTCTAACTTCATGAGAAATGTCTCTTGCCACCGGTGAGTCCGTCTATGTATCAAACAAAAATACCACATATATTTAGTAATAAAAGTAATATTAGTAGATCAATACACACATAGGGCTATATGTTATGTTTACAGTTAACTTTGTATAATTTTTTCCAGAACAAATATAGTACTGTCATATGTGCTATATATTTTCCAACATATGATACACATAATGTTGTATATGCTACAAATAATACACACATTATTTTTTAGCATATACAATTCGAAATGAGTAGTTTATGTAATCAGTATATATCAGTCTTTTAAATATAATAAATATAATTTTATCTGCACATGTGCTATATATTTTCCAATATATGATACATATAATGTTGTATATGCTACAAATAATGCACACAAACAATTCGAAATTACATATAATGTTACAAGTATATGCTACATATAATGTTGTATATGCTACAAACAATTCGAAATCACTATTTTATGAAATCAGTATATTACTAACAGATGATGCATATTGATAGATGTATGCAATAAAATCATTTGAATATAAAATACTTTAAAGAAAACCTACACCAACAAAAGTACTTGCAAAAAATCTTCTTGGTGAACCATCACCACAGAACTTTTCTATATTGTTAAGCATTACACACCATGCGTCCGTTACACCAACTCCTATAATGCTATCTTTGGACAACGTAGCCATATGCTTTCTTGTTAGTTCTATGTCTCCATGCGCAAACAAAGTTTCTTCCCTAATGGTAACAAATAATTATAATCATTTATAATTAATCAATAATAAAAATGAGAAAATGATGAATTAATCATACTCATTAGGTGTAGAGTTGTAGAGCGCATAAATCCCACACTTTAATTCCTTTTTTGTGAGACTCTTGCATACACTGATCTTTCTTACCAAAAATGGAGATTTTTAAGCAGTAGGCTTATTCGAAACACTCTTACTTCTTTGCTTTTTGTTTGCTGCAACCGTCACTGTATGTGAATTCTACAGGCATATTTATATCCATTAAGACAATAGTAACAAAAAAATATACAATACAAATATTACATAAAAACATATAATAAAATTGCAACATAATATAATTATAAATTATACCACATAATTGCAATTTTACTTCCAAATATAACTGTATATTTAGAGACCAAGCCACATCATTGCAACATAATATGATTTCAGACCGTACCACGTCATTGCAACATAATATAATTACATACAGCAACACAACAATGCATCCAGATTAAATTACAGACTGTAATATTAATTCCAAGTATCATTCCTTGACATCTTGTTTAATATTAGTACAACCCAATCGAATCTAGTTTTTCCTTTTCCTTTTGTACCCAACAACAAACTTATTTTTTTCAACTACGGTTGGTCCCGTCTGTTCTCTCAAAGTTGGTTCAACTGTAGTATCTGCCCCAGCTCCATGTACTTGAGTAATCTTTACTGTCTGTAATAAATTATTGTGGAAATATTTTATTTTAACAATAGTGTGAAGTAATATATATAACAAACAACAAATAATTAGGTCAACAGTGAACAGAATTTTATGAACAGATTGCAGCCACATAAAATTTGTTGTATACATGCATTCCATATGCAACAGTATAGTAAATGCCAAGATACTCAATAACAGATTTATCAATGTTGTTGTGCAATTAAAATGCAGATGCTAAACAATCAACATTATATGCAACACAAATAATACAATGTGCATTAAGTACCTTTATTCTATTAATGTGCCAAGATTTATAGAATCAGAATTGAAAATATGTTTGCAAATATAACACAAATGCCACGAAAATACTCATTTCGAATTGTATATGCTAAAAAATAAATATTTGACAGCATAAAATTGTATATAAAACAACCAACTTGGAAATAATAACTTGTGGTTTAAACAATGTAGTGATATTGTCCGGAGGGTTTGGTGTATCAACCCTTTCTGTGTTCTCAGCAAACTGTTAATATGGAATAATAAATGTTTTCAATATCATCATATATAGTTATTTGGCAACCGCAATTAAGTTAATATGCTATACATAGTTACTGCCAAGTGTAAGATTACAAAAAACAATGAAATCGTTTTTAAATATTTGACAGCATGTTATTGTAAATGAAACCATAATATTGAAAATATCAACATGTGGTTCAACTGTTGTTGTGATATTCTCCCAAGAAGTAGATATATCAACCCCTTCTGGGTTATCTGGAAACTGCTAATACGTAATAATCAATGCATTAAATAGCATATTACATGAAATAATAACATGGCAACAAACAGTGAAAATTGAAGAACGTACATAGTTGGTGTGCAACAAAAGGAACTTTATGTGCTACATATAGTCACTTAATGTGCCACACTACATAACAATATGCAATTATATGTTAACCAAGAAACAACATGTTATTGCTATCTTTCGTAAAATATGCTAAAACCGTGGAGACTATATTTTATTTAACTGTTACGACACATAGTTATAAAAAGTATAGCCGAATAAAAAACATGTATTGGTTCATAATCAAATTGCAAAAAAACAAAAAGAGTATAACTAACAACGTTTGATATTGGCATCCAAAAAGATAGCATAATATTGCAAATTCTTAGCACAAATTTATAAAATATGTTGCACAACAAAGCAAATCGATACGGATTTAGCACAATGGAGGACGATTTTACAACAAAAATTGAAAATTAAGAACATAATTTTAATGTGCTATATAGTCACTCAATGTATTAACCCAATTTGTGATAATTGAAAATTGAGAACATAATTTTTAAGAACAGATTGCAGCCACAATACTAACCTCTGTTTGTAGACTTGCAACTACAGTATCAACAATACGTGTAGCCTCGTTCAAAACACCTTCGTCAGGATGTTCTACATCAATCCCCATACTCTGGAATTTTATTTTAAACAATTTATTCAAATAAATATACAATAAATGTTATAAATTGAACTTCATGTTATAGAAATTAATACATTACCTCCACTGCATCATGGACCGAAACGCCAACATTTTTTTCAACAGCATGTTGTGTTCTCCATAATTGAGTAAGTCCAAAACTAAAGGATGACGTATCTTCAAGCTTGCTCATGTATGCATCCCTCTGTGCAACAGCAACATCTACGTCATCCCACAGTTTATGAACGTCTTTGTTGTTCCAAAAACAATCATCATCTTCTGTCGTTTCTAGAGCAGCCCTTTGCTGAGAAACAGACAGAGTCGAACATGATATCGACTTGAAAGCTGTTTCTATTATCCGCTGGAAGGAACGAGAAACAACCACTTCTCTTGGTGCCATCTCTATAATCTTCATCATTTCCACAGTAAGTGTTGCAATCTTTTTGGCAATAGTTAAAACCTCAATATTTGGACACACAACACTTCCACTGGCTTTACCTAAATCTAAAACATCATTTTCGTCATCAGCGTTGACCTCAATCGGTGGATTTGGATATCCGTCACCAAAAACCCCCCCTTGATTTCTGCAGCTTGTAGTTTTCTCAAAGAATTGGTACTCCAATTACCTATTATCGGATAATGTCTAGGCACAGATTGCAATTTATAAACAACCCTGTCAACATAAAAAACCTGCGAAAAATAAATTTATATATCAGATAAAACAAAATAGTAATAACAAAAGAATAAACAATTATTAAATAAAAGAAGCTATTACCATCAAGAATAACAATGGTCCAACAAAAACTGAAGAATTCTTTTCCTCCCAGTATGTCTTGTGCTCAACCAAACTCCTCATTACATACTCACCCCAGTTCCAATTTTTAACTTGGCCAACATTTTCCAAACAGTTGAGTATATATGGTATAATATACCCATTGCGAAGATTTCCATGAGCGAGGATCACGCAATCATAAAATGACGCTTAAACCAATCCCCTCCATCTTCACAACTCAGCAAAGCATTATGTAACTTCTGAACAGAAACTCTATGTCGATGGGTATCGGGAAAAAACGCCATCCATTCATCAAATAGAGTAGTTGTATGTGTCTTTTGAAACCTAGACACGATTCTACGACCTTTGGGGAAGCCATATACACGGTAAACGCCTTCCTGTGTTACATGAATTCTCCTATTTGAGGTTAGAATCAGCTCAGAACTGTTGTGGTTGAAGTTCTTCACCAGCCAATAAGCAAGCCTCGCAGGCAGCTCTTTAATATTAACATCCCTAACATGTCCAAACCCTAACTCATCTATCGCTGCTTTCTGACGATCATTTAAACTTGCGAGGGAGTTAAAAAACGTGTTCAGATTACACCTAGACACCAGTTTAGGAAATAAACTATCACTATCGCATTCTGGTTTATCTTCATCCTGATTATCATTTCCTATATCATCGCCATCGCATCGTATCCTTCGATCATTCCTTTTTTTTTGTTTTTTCAAGCTCTAAATGTAATCCTCGCTTTTCTAATTATATCTGCAGTCTTACTCTTACCTCGATCTATAGAAATGATAATATTAAAAGATTAGAATAGTAAGTAAATTAGAATTTAAAAGCTAATCCAGTACATATATGATTTATATATAGAGTCACAATCTTTTGCCAAATATAACATATAATATGCTGTACACATGCATTCCATATGCAACAGTATAGTAAGTACCAATATACTCAATAACAAAATTTATCATTTTTTTGTTACCAAGATACTCAATAACAGATTTATCAATTCTGGAGACCAATTAAAATACAGATGCTAAACAATCAACATTATATGCAACACAAATAATACAATGTGCAGTAAGTACATTTATTATATTAATGTGCCAAGATTTATAGAATCAGAATTGAAAATATGTTTGCAAATATAACACAAATGCAACGAAATCATAATTTTGTGCAATACGATTAATGCAATGTGCCAAGAAACAAAACATGTTAAGTTTTGACAGCATATTATGACTAAACAGTTAAAAATATACAGAGTCACATTCATGTGCAACAGATATACATAATGTGCTGTATTCATTACTTCCATATGCAATAATATAATTCGTGCCAAGACATACAATAACAGATATGTAAATATAAGTGCAATTAAAATACAGATGCTAAACAATCAACTTTATATGCAACACAAATAATGCAAAGTGCATTAAGTACCTTTATTTTTTTTTATTGTTCAATGATATATAGAATCAGAATCTACATATTATTGCAAATAAAACACAAATGCTACGAAATCACAATTTTATGCAATAGTATTAATGCAATGTGCCAAGAATCAAAACATGTTAAGTATTGGTAGCTTATTATGTCTAAACAGTTAAAATATACAGAGTCACATTCGTGTGCAACAGATATACATAATGTGTTGTATTCACGCCTTCCATATGCAATAATATAATTCGTGCCAAGACATACAATAACAGCATTGTAAATATAAGTGCAATTAAAATACAAATGATAAACAATCAACATTATATGCAGCACAAATAATACAATGTGCATTAAGTACCTTTATTTTATTAATGTGCCAAGATATATAGAATCAGATTTCGAAATATGTTTGCAAATAAAACAGAAACAAAAACACACATAGTTTTGACAGCATATTATGACGGAACAGTTAAAAATATACAGAGTCACATTAGTAAGCCAAATAAATATATAATGTACTGTATTCATACCTTCCATATGCAATGGTATAGATTGTGCCAAGATATACAATAACAGGTAAATTTACATATTATTGCAAATAAAACACAAATGCTACGAAATCATAAAATTGTGCAATACTATTAATGCAATGTGCCAAGAAACAAACTATGTTAAGTTTTGACAGCATATTCTGTCTAAACAGTTAAAAATATACAGAGTCACATTTGTGTGCAATATATATATATATATATATATATATATATATAATATGTTGTATTCCTGCCTTCCATATGCAATAATATAATTCGTACCAAGACATACAATAACATATTTGTACATATTATTTCAAATATACTACAAATGCAACAAAATTAACATTATATGCAATACAAATGATGCACTGTGTAATAAATACAAATATTCTGGTAGTAATGAGTCAATTTTTTTAGCATATTATTACAATAAACAAAACGGCAACAAGTACAACAGCAGCAAATCAGTTTTGAGAAAGGGAAATTAAGAACAGCAACAAGTACAACGGCATACCAAAAAAGGGGATAAAAAGCACAACAAACCAATGACCAAATATTCAACGCCTTATACAATAAACATTGTTGGGACCACCAATAACATTCACATAATTCTTAATTCATGTATAAAGACAAAAGATTTAATGTTCTACTTTTGGACAACATATTTTTAACTCAAACAGGAAACAAAAACTGCTACATAAAATGAAACCTAATGCGTAATCAACAATTTTTTAAAAAAAACCCTAGATGCGAACACATGGAAAACGAAACCAGAGAATCAAATTGTTGTATATTTTCAAAATAAAACGATTAAACCCTTTCAAACTCACCATTGTCCTGTTGAACAGCTTTACCCTTCCGCTTCCTTTGTTCTTTGTTCACCATTTCAGTACTGCCAATGAGTTCTCTGGTTTAATGGTGTGTGTGAATTGTGCGTAATGTTGAAAAATGATGAGGGGAAGACGAGAAATTCTTCTGTGAATCAGAACAATTATAATGAATATTGTGCGCAAAAAACTGAACAATCGAATGTCAATGGATGCCATTTTCCATATGCACGATATGTGTTGCACGGTTAACGAAAGGTTTGTAATTAAATGTGGAGTTAATATCTGGTTCTTCATTTGATGCGTATACACAGCTGTTTTCATGGAAAGAGATTTGGGCAAATCTTTGCCGTGGATTGGATGACATATTTTTAATGAATCCCCCGTTTTTACCCCTATACGATTTTACAAGGATCTCAGTTTATTTTACAATAATTAAACTATGTTTTGTAATTAAAGATTTAAGAATAAATCTGTCCGTTAATTTGTATGGAATCAATGGATGAGATGTATTCCTATTTCCTAAACTTAATATCTTTCTCACCATAATCATCCCATATATATATATATATAGATAAGCAATCAATCCCCTTTAATAAAATATAATCGATAATTAGCAAGATAAGTGCGATATAATATTCACAAAATGATTAGCCTAAACAATATTCTCAGTCAGCGTAGACTATAGTCTAAACTTGAGCAACCGATGGGAATTCTCACCTCACTTTAAACCTTAAAATCCCCAAAACCTAAATCGGGAAAATATTTCTTTGACTCAATTAATAATCATGAACGGCAGGAAGAGGGAGAAGCCCTACTACTCCCGCCACGCCCCTTATTCTCTGCCGAAGCGTCGCCGCCCGCTTCCCCTCGACGCGGCGCCCGCCGATACCTCTTATACCTCCGCCGCTGCCAAGGCGCCGACGTCGGTGGTTGTGATTGGCGTTCCCGCGGAGTGCTCCGTTCTGGACCTCAAATCCAGGTTCGAAATGTACGGCCCCATATCCAGGACCCGAATGGAGCCAGATGGAGTCGCTTACATCAATTTCAGATCCAATGAGGCGGCCCAATCCGCCGTCGATGCGGCCCGGGATTCCAGTTTCCCCGTTACCCTACACTCCACTCCAGTACGCTCTCTCTTACCTACTATGTGTTTCTGCATCTCCTTACTAACTCTTGGTTTGGGCCGGTTTCAGCTCAGGGGTTTCGGCCCGACACTTAAAGCGTCTGCTTTTGCTAACCGGGCTTTATTGATAAGCTGTTAAACTGGTTTTGGCCAGTAAATAAGTCCAAGAAACAACTTCTTCTTTTCAATTGTGTGTGTGTGATTGAAAATTGGGAATTTAGCTAACCGGGTTTCATTTGAGAGCTGTTAAACTGATTGTAGTCAGTAAATTTTTCCAAGAAAGAACCCTGTCTTCTAAATTGTGTATGAGGGAGATTGAAAATTGGGAATTCAGCTAACCGGGCTTTATCAAAAAGATGTTAAAATGATTGTATCCAGTAATTAAATCCAAGAAACACCTTGTTCTCTAAATTGTTTGTGTGTGTGTTAGTAAGGGAGAAGTAAGTTAGCTAACCGGGCTTCATTGAAGAGCTATTAAACTGACTGGCCAGTCAATAAATCCAAGAAAGAACCTTGTTTCTTTGTGTGTGTGAGTGAGTGGAGATTGAAAATTGTGGAGTGTGATGTTTTTGTAGAGCAAATATATTGATAATTGACTCACATTGTTGCCAAATTCATCCATACGAACTTGCACATTTTGCCATTTGGCATATATGTATGAACTAGTGTGATTGATGCTGAACTAAAGTGTTGTGATCTGTGAAGGTTCAGGTTATGTGGGCAAGTAATCCAGTTCCGAAATGGGAGGGCCGGAAAGACGGACTGTCGTCGAAGCTAGTGAGGCCAGAAATGCCCCTCAGCAGGCACGGAAGAGGTAACAAGCTGGGGTCGGCTATAGTGAATCCTCGAGAGGAGAATGGTGGCAATGAGACCACAAATGGCGATCTCAACAACGATGATGGGCTTAGAGGTGCTGCTCCTGTTGGTAGTTCAGGTGTGGAGGCGCCTTTCAGGGGCAGAGAAATTGTTGCTTATGATGATATATTGTGATTCTTGAAAGGGGGGATTTTGGAATTTCCCATATTGTAATATAAGTGGAGAATTTCTAGCACTGTTGGTTTATTATAAGAAAAGTTGAGACTTTGATGAACTTAAGTGTGTGTAAGCTGTATATGTATGTAGCTTTGATCCATTTTTCTTTGTTGCTGTCTTTTGTTAGGACATGTCTAATTCGAGTATGTTGAGGTTTGAGTTTTGATTGCTTTAAAAGGTAACATAATGTGTTGTTCCTATTGAAGGATTAGATAGTTTGGTTTGTGAGTTTAGATTCCAACTCACATTCTTATTCTTTTTCTTGTCTTGTGTTAGAATGTATCTAATCTGAGTATCTAGATGATTTTAAGATTTTGATTGCTTTTGAGATAGCAAAATGTGTTGTTCCTATCGAAGTATTAGGAATTCATTCGAGTTTGTGCTCTATCTTATTTTTTGTTGTTGAGGTTATAACTTCCTATTCTGTTGTGGATTTCTGTGAATTGATCGATATATTTGCACACCCGATTGTGGTCTAAAGCATAACATTATGTACAATTTAGGTGATACACAATTTGATTTTCAAGTTTGAGAATTCTAGTTGTTAATCACTTGAAATCGAATTTCATACATTTTTTGTTCTTTTCCTTTGACCTACTTATTCTTTCCTCATGAACTATTTCTCATATTGTAATATTACATTCTTATCAAGCTTTAGAATTATGTAATTGTATTATAATATAAGGGTTCGAGCTTATTTACCACTTTTTGTAAAAATGTGTGCTGTTAATATCAATTTGTAAAAATAAGTGCCGTGTATACCCATTTAATTATTTTAATATATTTTCATCAAAATCACACCAAAATTTGTGCTCTGAACACACGAAAATCTGTGCCCGGTCAAAAGAATCTGTGCCCACTCAAGTCAAAGCAACTTTAATTCAAAATTTTGGTTATAAAAAAATACCTCTCTCACTCTCTCTCTCTCTCTCTCTCTCTCTGCTAAGCTCTCTCTCTCTCTCTATATTACCGAACACCGGAGGCCAACCCCCCTCCGGCGCACCACAGCGGCCAACCCACCATGGCGGCTCTCTCTTGTGCTAAGCTCTCTCTCTCTATACCACCGTGGCGAACTCCGCGGCCAACCCTCCTCGCACCACCACCGGCCAACCACCCCAGTGTGAACCCTCCCACGGCCAACCCTCCCGCTGCCAACCCACCCCAACGGCCAACCCACCCGGCGGCCAACCCCTCGACGGCCAACCCACCCCTCTCGGCCAACCTCCCTCGGCCAACCCACCCCTAGGCCAACCCCACGCGACAACCCCTATGGCCCGTCTTCACGGGTTTTTTTATTTTTATTTTGTTTATTTATATTGTTGTATTTTTGTTTATTTATATTTTTGTTTTGTATATTTTGTTAATTATTATGATTTCTAAATTATAATTTCAATTATATGCTTTGTTAATTATATATTGTTAATTATGTATCTATATACTTTGTTAACTATATATTGTTAATTATGTATTTTCTATGCTTTTTTAACTATATATTGTGTTTATGCTTTCTGAAATAATTCGAATATATGTGATAGGATATTAATTATGAATTCGGACATGAATTATTATGCTTTGTGAATCTATGCTTTGTGAATTCGGACATTAATTTGAATCTATGCTTTGTGAATTATTATGTATTGTTGTCTATGCTGTGAATTAATATATGTGAATTATAATTAGAATATATTGTTAATTATGTATTGATGTTAATTGACAATACATAATTATATTGACAAAATTTATGTACATTTAAATATCTGAGACATTTATTTAAATTTAGGATTATGAATTTTGCATGATATATTGACAAATATATTTCTTTTAGGTAGAAATTTTAGATAGTAAAATGCTAGAAAATTTTTATATATGTAGTTGAAGGGCGTTAGGCGATTAAAGTATAAATGAATAAGTTTAAGCTTGTTTTAAATTACTAAATATATATTTAAGTATATGATGATGATTTGGGGAGTTTGGGATGAATTTGGATGAATACGTTTAAGCTTGCATCTATGCTAACACACAAAGGTTGTCTAATGCAGTTTACTTCCCTTGTCATTTTTGTGAACTTAGAAACAAAATATATAGTGGATAATGTGCTCCATGGGTAAAGTTCTTAAGTCCATCTATAAAAAATTAGTCATAGGGAATAAAAATTTACAATTCTATGTTAATCAAGACAAAAAAGTTCACCACCAATTCTATATAATTTTGGAATTAATTTCACAATATGTGTGAACACACTCACCACCAATTCTATATAATTTTGGAATTAATTTCACAATATGTGTGAACACACTAATTGACATATTTCTTAATTAAGCATAGTTTAATTTTTTTAATAAATAGGAAATCGAGTTCTTAAGGCCCGAGACCATCAATCGTCCATCCACAATCAAGACGTACTTGAGCCCAATTATTTAAGAAGGATCATTATGAGATTGAGAGATATAGGCGGTGAAGACCTGGTGGATAGGTTTAGGCAAGAGTGTTTCGGTCACTTTGTTGGTTGGGAACCTGGATCCAAGTCAAACATGAGTTTGCACCATGTGGTATCCCGACAGATTAAGCCCTCCCAAGGTCTTTGAAGATCGGCGATATGGTTTTTTATTAATGGGAGGACAATTTGTTTTTCCTTCTCGGATTTTGTGCTCGTGGCGGGTTTGAGTTTTGGGACGTCATCTTTCGATCCTACAGCCGAGTACGATCCACAATCCGTTGAGGTTTATCAAAGGTTTGTTGGTGGCGGAGGACTAGTATAGAGAATCTAGGTGTGAGATTCTTTGATACTGACGATCCGATTGATGATCGACGGTCATCTATATCTCCGTGTGGCCCACATCTTAGTTCTTTACGCATTCGTCTTAGGTATCGACTTGCCACGACACGTGGATCCGTGGATTGGGTCTTAGTCGATGATCCGGGCGTGTTGCCGATTTCCATGGGATGCATATGCATATAAAATTCTACATACTACATGTGGAATATGAAGACCAAGGCCAAATATCACTTCTACGTATCGTCGTGGGCATTATATATTTGGTCATTAGAGATCATTCCGGATCTTGACGACGGTTGCGAAGTATGTCCGGGATGCGTATCTAGATGCATGAGGTGGAAGTTCACGAAGATGATTGGCGTGGATACACAACCCTGCTTGATCGTGAGGGAACCATTTTGGGGTTAATCCGGACGACTATGAGATGAGCATGCCGTATTATCGTCATCTCTATATCCGGGTGCACCGGAGTGAACTACGGAGACCCGTTCCCATCTCAGGCGCCGGGAACAACCCCGTCCCCACTAGACAGACTCGTTCTTGGCGGGGCCTTCATCGATGTGGAGGTTAGTCGGTGACCGGTACGCAGTACGAGGGCACATACTGCTGTTGTTGAAGAGATTGATGAGGAGCATGAGGAGCCACGACATCAGTCTGTGGGGATAGAGCGTGCGTCGGACGAGGGCGTCGATCGATATAGGGGCGCAGACGGGATACGGGGAAGCGTGCGAGGCGCTACATTCCTCTTCATCTAGCGGCGGTGAGCACCACGACGTCTAGTCGGAGGATCGTCGTTGGATCACGAACACGATCAATGATGTGGTTAGAGAGATATTCAAGGACTCAAGACGTGGTTTGAGTCTATGATAGAAAGGTGTCGATATAGATGTTCGCATAGCATCGAGGCATATCGCCGTCCGTCGTGGAACTACCCCACGGCGATGCGGGTGACGATCGGGGACCGGGGCCTTCTACTCGTACTCCTACATCGATGTACCCAATGAGAATCCTTTAGCGGATCCGGCGTCTCGTACACCGCCTAGAGTATACACCTCATCGTCGGTCTCTACGGAGTATGGATCTACCTCTGGATTCATTAGCCCATCACACGCGAGGATCCACTCGTCATTCCATGCCGAGATGCCGAGACCATTGGTAAATTATCTTATTTTATATTATTGCATTATATTTGATATGTTTACTTTTTCTAACTCTGTTGCTTAAACCAAAAATTAGCCAACTCGTAGAAGCGAACGAGTAAGGTTCGCTACGCCTGCACTGAGGTCACCGTACGTGAATAGCCTTGTGCCTCGTCCTATCCCCGATAGTGTATTCGCTTCTTATGAAGATTTTCTTGAGGCGAGGACGGGTTCAGTGATTATTAGAGACAGTGGATGCACGCTGACCTACAATGATTTTGTTCGCATCGAAGACCCTTCTGCCGATCTTGAAGTGGGGGTAAGTATCACTTCTATTTCTATTTCTATTTTCATATATGAAATCGTTATTTAAAAAATAAATTATTTATTGCAGGATCTTGATTTGTACATGATGCATCTGAGGATCAAATTAATAAACAGGTATGACTTGTTGAATGGGGTCAATGAGACGAGCACTATTATTTTGGACACCGATTTCTTTGTAAGTATATATTTCGTATTTCTTATAGATGTGAATATATATGTATATATTCTTTATATATATTAATTTCTATTTCTTCTTTGAATGCTTGTATATTAGTCGATCATGGTGTATATTTTTGAGAATAGTCAAACGCAGCAGGATCTAGATCATGGTATATCTACGTAGGCTCCATCTAATAATTGGTATCGGGCAGTCCGTGGTAGAAGGGTGGGCCAAAGTAATAGATCATGGCTTCTTGCCGAACAGGTAATTTATTTATACAGTGACTAATTATAAAATAGATTTTTGTTTGTATCATATGTGAACTTAATCATCAATATTAACACCATATATTAACTTTAATATATATATATATATATATATATATAGCAATTAAGCACCTAAACTAAAAATTTTCAATTTCAACATATGAATTTAGAAAATTCTAGTAAATTCATAGAATGCTTAAATTATCATATTAAACTCATATATCAAGTTAAGTGAAGAAAATAAAATCAATATCTCATTCAATTAATGGGATGGTAAATAAGGACATGATTGTCGCGTGTGATTTGCGGAACCACACAAGCCACACCTCCTACGTGCACGACTTGTACTGCTTGACCCCATTTCTCCTCCACCAAATCTTCGATGGGGACGTTCGGTTGGATGACGATGCCCAACTTTCGGACGACCACCGCAGCCGGATCACGGTGGCGATGCTTCAACGCTGCGACATCGGTGGAAGCATCCAACTGGATTGGGGCGGAACATGATTTACTCTGTATGAGTAGGCTTGTACTAGCTTCTCGGCGTGGTAGTATTCTCCCACATAGCTGGAAATTTGGTCATCTTTATGCCTGCACAAATTAAAATTCAATATAAAAAACAATGATAAAGTTGTTAGTTATAAATTGGCATACCTTACTAAAAATTATATTTAGTATGTAGCTCCATACCGTATAGTCAAGAATCGCATGAGAACACGGGATCAGATCCATGTCCCACTCCAAGCATGAACACGATTCCGTCCTGAGATTGACATTGAAGGTTTGGTTTCTGTCCTTGACTTTGAATGTGTCGTTACTTTTGGGCACTATAGTATACCGGCGTGATCTCTCCAGCTCACCGTATCTTCTGAACAACTTCGGGGTTAGGTCGGTGGGGTATGTTCTTCTTTGCTTCAAGTCTTTGATCGAACCATTTTTCTATGATATGAAGAATCGCTTCAACCATAGAGCAAATGGACAATCGTCTTGCCCACAACAACCGAGCATTGAAGGACTCGGCAATGTTGGAAGTCAGGTATAGCGCCTCACAGGCACTTTGATCCGCCCACTTCTCAACTCCGACATCCGTCAACTTGCCATATGCACCACCAAGGGTCTATCTTTGAGCACGAGGGACTTTAACATGTTCATTGCTTTGTCAAACTCCGTCTCCCGATATACATAAGCCGCCTTCTGGTACAATACCACAGACGGTTTCCCAAAAGGCGTGATTTTTTCAAGCAGTGATAGTAGCATAAGCCGTGGGCGTTCTCGGAAAGACATTTTCATAGCATTGGATATCTTGGCGTGCGCGTCGACACAATCAACGTCTCGAATTCGGTAGTAAGCGGTCTTCACGCGTTCTAGAAACCAAGTCCATGATAAATCATTCTCGATCGGACCAATGCCATAAGCGATGGAAAATTTTTTACGGCAACAAACAAACAATAATCTCCTTATTACGGCCCTTCAAGTGCGTGCCATCCACAACAATAACAGGCCTCATGCATAACGTGTAACCGAGTCGGCTGGAACCGAGCGCTACAAAAAGGTGGCGAAAACGACCATCTGGTCCAATATCCAGGTCAATCAACGAACCAGGATTAGTTGTCCGCAACATGTGAAGATAACTGACGACGCTCGATTTACCCGTCGTTAGAGGTACCAAGACTCGTCAAGATACATTTATAATCTCCTCCTACTTGAACATATAGTTCCGTACATGGAAAGTTAAGGGTCGAACCCAAGAGAGCTGGTTGTGTTGTTACTCGAGTTGTCACGGTTTGAGTAGGAGGTTGCCCGAGAGGCAAGGTGTCGATCGGTGACGGTCTCGATGAGATGTCTTGAGAGATAGATCTTGAGCAGAATGTAAAACTAAAACTTAAACACAAGGTAAAGAGATTAAATAACAAGTAGTTGGGCCAAGGGTTCCGCACGTTGAGATACTGGTCAAGACATCGGTCATAGGTTCAAGGGTTTTCACCTAGAGTGTATGTCGTGGTTAAAGGTACCAAGGGGTAGATGCCCTTTTAGGTTGTCACGTACACCAGGCCCCCCAGCCCCAACTTGCCCGTAGATTTTAGGACTAAGTACAGAGGCCCCCTGCCTTGCCCCCTTGCCAAGACGGTCTCCAAGATTGGTTCGTCCGCCCCAACAACTTTACTCACTAGACATTGACTAGCCACGGTCGGTCGAGGGAGGGCTCGCAGCCCTTTGCCCAAGGCCGACGGCTACAATCACCCACTCTAGCCGCACTTCCCGGGACAAAGAGACACTCGATGTCTTACTCTAGCTATTGCTTGTAGCTACCCCTCCCCCCAAGGCTACCGGCCGAGTTAATGCTCAAGGAAAGGAATAACATGTGTATAAAGGCCTAGAGCTTCGGGAACACCCACTCAAAGTTCTAAGGACATTTAGACCTCACGACTTGTATGACCTTGACTCAACGTGCTTTACCCCGAGCCCAACCGAATCGACTACTCACTCATAATCGACATAAACATAAAAGCAATAAACAAGAACATAATCGAAACCATACTTGAATAGAAAATCAAACGTAAATCAAAAGCATTCTCTCGCCACGGTTGCTCAGCGAGTCATAAATACATAATATAAATTGTTTGCCGTAGGACTTGTTTCTTCCTCACCAATCGCTCATGAAATGCAAGAGAAATAAAAGAGAGAAGTTGAGAGAGAATTCTGGACTTGATGCCCTCCACTCTACCGAATGTGTGTTCAAATCTCAATATTGTGTCATGTGTAGTTGGAATCCTCGTGGGAGCCTAAGTAAACTCCCCTTTAGCTTGGTCAGCGCGCGCATCTCGAGGCGGTAGGTGGTGAGGTCAGCAGCTTGGCTCGGGCTCTGGACCCCGATAAGAGCTCCTCTGGCTTCAGTCTGGCAGATTTGTCTCATCTCGGCAGCTGCAGGTTGACCTTTCCCTTTTCGGCAAAAATCAAGCAGGCGGCAGAGATGAATCTTGCCCAGAATCTCCCCATTTGCGTGCAAGTCTGCCAGAGTCCTCGTCTGCATCCCCCAGCTGCATCCTGACCTGCTCCTCTGTCCCCTGCATCACTCCTCGTCCTTTTCACCTCTTCCTCGCCTCGACACCTTCTCGACTTCACGTCGGCTCTTTGATCGAGCTCGGCTCCCATGCGATGCAGTTGTCTTGGCAAGATGTCGAATGTCTTGCCAAGGTAATCTTGAGGATTTTACCTCTCATGGGAGGTGACTGATCTTGCCCAAGGTCCACCCTAACCGCAACATCCCAAGCGTGTCCTCCCGCACACAAACACACGCAAAGAACACACACAAAATGTACTCTTTCTAGGCGCGACTACCCCAAAAGCGACGAAAACGGGCTCGTCACACTCACACACTTGAACACGATTGTCCTCAAGCGTATAAGCATTCCTTGCCCAAAGAAAACAAACACACAAACAACACACACAAAAAAAAGAAGGATAAGATGATAACATGACAAAGATAATCGGGCATAGGCGATTAATACGACTATGCATCAAGGTTAGTCAAGATCGGGCAAAGCAAGTTTGTGGAATTCCTCTCAAGCACTCAAACTCTCGTGTTTAGGGTTTTCACGCTCGATGATGACTTGATCAAGGAAATTCCATAGGCTTGCTCGCCGTCTACTATCTCGCCTCTATACCTTGGTCAAAGTTCTCTATCCTTAGGTCTTTTAGGGTTGTATTGAGTGGCTTCTTGGCTGAGTTGGAAGTATTTAATCTTGGGGTAAGGTTGTCTGACTTAGGTCTTGGGCGAGAATATTTTTCATTTCCTTGGCAAGATACTTACGTCTGAGCACACTTTATATTTTTGGGGAACTTCTTCTTATTATTTTTTTATTTTCTTTTTATCACATGTTCCCCCACCCTTTTTCTTTTCTTTTCTACACGTTTTGAATTTAAACTCATTATGCCGGCCGAAGGCCAAGGCACCTAATGTTATGTTTTGCCCAGAATGATGCCCAAGACATATATATCCCTCCCCTATTCTTCTTTCTCAATCCCCAGGTCAGGGAAGAGCACAAGATAATTTAAAAGAAAACGAACAGCTCAAAGGGGGCTAGCAAAGGACATATATATCTGGGTTTATTTTCATTGTTGACCATGGCTATGAAAAGAAAGCCTAAATCATCTAGAGCACTCAGATCTATAGCAGTTGGGCTTTGATCAAGGCAGCAGACAAGTTCTAGCACAACCAAGTCAAGCATCCGAATATCATACATAATAGAATTCATGCTTGCAATGATTTAGCATATCTGAGCTCAATTTCTCACGGTGTGCATGCTATGCCCTTTTCGTCATACTAACCTTATTGATACAAGCTAAACATGTATTACAAAGCCTATGTCAAGATCATAACTATCATGCTCATCTCAACATGCTGGTCAACACACACAACAACAATAAAAAACAGGGGGCCATCCACACTCACACACTTTGCTCGTGGCAAAGTGTTAGACTGAGTATGGTCCCCGAAAAACATAAACACGCAAACACACAACAAACAAACACAAAAACAAAAACAGAAAACAAAAAAACAAAAACAAAAGGGAGGAAAGCTTAGGGGGATGCAGGTGGGTACCTGAATCCTTGGTGGGCAAAGAATGCGAGCTGGGCGGTGCGGATTTCACCAAGGTCTCTGTATTCGACGAGGCGGCTTGAGTATCTCCTTGGGCGAGCTCGGTGTTCTTGAAGGTCCCGCCTTGCCTTAGCCTTTGAGCGTCTTTGGCTTGGCAACGGGCTTCTCAAGCTCTTGCTGGATGGTAAGCTTGCCGTCCTCGTCCTCTACAATCCTGAGCATCTTCTTCAGTACTTTTAGGTCGAAAGTGTCATCTCTCTCGGGGGTCATGGCAAATTCGGGGCCAAGCAGCTCGTTCTCCTTAGCAAAGTTAGTCGGCAAGTGGCACAAGGAGAGCCTCTGCTGCTCCCTGCCCATTATGCTCTTCATATGTGAGATTGCGAAGGACGCAAAGTTGAGCCTCATCCTTTCATGCATTGCCGGAGGATGAACAACTCGCTCTTCGACATGGTTGCTGTTGCTATCCTTCTTGCCAAAAGATTGTAGGAGAGGATCCGTGGCACACTTGCATGGCCGGGTCCTTGAGGGTCGTCCCTCAAGGCCACACGACTTGAACGTCGCCATCCTTTCCAATTAGTTTTCCCCAAATCCGGACCATTTCCCGTCAGTGAAATTGGGTACCACCTTGGCTGCTCCCCTGTAGCTGGCTCCCTTTGCTTCCATCAATGTCACCATGTTGAGAGCTTGGTTGAGCTCATCAACCGTAAACTCTCTCGCTCCCCGAGAAGAGTGAACTGTATACCTACTGGCACTCCTTTGTCATGATCTATGTCAAGATCCCCGTAAAACTCCTTCACCATCAGCACGTACACCGTGGTATCCCATTCGAGAAACTTCCCCCATCCTATTCCCTTAAACAACCTCTCGACCTCCTCCTTGACTCCCAGTTGTTCGAGAAGTGCAGATTTCAGCCGCTTTGGCACAACCATCTCCTTGGTTTTGACTAGCTCCTTGGTATTCACCGTGTAGGACTTCCCTCGCCTTGACGAACGCGTCGCCATCTTTGCCTTCTTCGCCGGCCGTTCTCCAGTGAGAAAGACGTCTTCTTCCTCGATCTCTTCCGTCGGGTCGTTCCCTTCGTCTTTTCCTCTCTCCGAGAGCATCGTCGGAGCTCCCCTCCTCTGAAACCTCCTTCTTCTCCAGTACTTTGGTTTCCGTGCCGGCAGACCCGGTGTGAGAGGGGATCGGCGGCGTCTTCTTTGATGATGAGGCGGTAGGAGTCTCCTTTACTTTTCTTTTTCCGGTGGAGGGGGTGACTTCCTTCTTTTTCTCCGGCGCCTTCTCAGGCGTCTTCTCCGGTGTGTTCTCGGCCGTGGGCTGTTCTTCCTCCTCAGCGTCCATCTCCACGTGAATGTCGTGGAGCGTGGGCGCTTCTTCTGTTCCTTCGGCGAACTCAGTGGGGGGAGATCCATCACCGGACGACGGGCTCCCTTCGGCGGCGGGCTCGGCTGGTGTCTTCTCCATTTTTATGCGGCGAGCTACAGTCTTTTTCGGGGTTGGCACCGGTTGTTTCTTCTTTGGACGTGTGTGCACCATGGGTAGGAGGTTAGGGTTTTTGTGCTGTAGTTTGGGGAAGTTTTTGGGGTGTGGTTTGAATGTGGGAAGTGGGTAGGCGAAATGAGGGGGGATATAGAACGTGGGTTGGGGCGGTTATAGGGTAGTGGGCTGACATGATGGGACGTCTCTGCGTTAGCCCGCAGAAATTCAAACGCTGCCTCATTTCCCGTGTTCTTGGCCAAGGTTGTTGCCTTCCCATCTGCAGCGCCTCCTTTTCACCTTATCTTGAGTTCCTTCTTGACCTGCAGTTTAAGAAAATACGTTCCTCGAGGAAGAACAGTCCTCTCGAGGCAAGTCGTCAATAACGAGGCGGCTTCCTCACTCACACACTTTGCCTGAGGCAAAGTGTTAAAAGTGGTCAGGACCACCCCCTTGACAAAAAATGGAATAAAATGTACGCGGTTAAAATCATACCATGCCGGGTTACCTCCCGAAAAGCACTGTTGTTTAACGTCGTTAGCTCGACGTCGTCCTTGAGATCATACGTCTTGAGGATCCTCTTGAGGAACCTCGTGAGGCTCTTCTTGCTCAGCTTCCCATTCTCTAAGCCTTCGGTCGTTCCCATGGTAGGTTTTAAGTCTACCTCCGTTCACCTCGAACACTTTCTTGCCGTCCATGTCGCTTATCTCCACGGCTCCGTTCGGATGTTGGGCGTGCACGATGTAAGGTCCCACCTGTAGGGAAATCTGATTTTAACCCTCTCCCGAGGATCTATCTTGGATGTTTAATTCACCATACATTGATTATATACCTAGCATGCACCTATATAATTAATTACAACACGTAGGGGTTTTCTCGTGTTTACCTTTGAATCTGTCGAGATGGATCGGGATGAACGGATCGAGACTCGTGCTTTGACCTTCTGGACTGTATCCCGGTTGCCCAATCTCCAACGTCGAGTGAGGACGATCTATGGAGAATGCTTCGGAAAATCACCCAATCACACTATACAATTTTCGAGAATCCTCACTATGGGATAATAGTGATGCACGAAAATTTAGGTTTTAATTGTGAGGATTAACCTTGATCTTATCTCTTACCTTATATTTATAATGCATTACCATAATCCCATTAGGAAAGGATCTATGCATATCCCATAAATATAATAATATCATTATGGATAAAGAGGATCAAATCCTTACCATAGAGAGAGGATAGGGGCGTGATTTTCCTCCTAAGCAACGGGCCTGGATAGGCCAGCCCAGG
Organism: Salvia rosmarinus; assembly: GCA_036937905.1. Taxonomy (NCBI): domain Eukaryota; kingdom Viridiplantae; phylum Streptophyta; class Magnoliopsida; order Lamiales; family Lamiaceae; genus Salvia; species Salvia rosmarinus. The sequence goes on from CM072814.1 coordinate 54,986,971, forward strand.
GATCAAATGCAAGGAATAAAGATGGGCCTCAAATAAATTAGTTATCTTATGTTCAGCCCAGAACATAAATTAATTTATAAACATTCATTTATGCCACTAGAGAATAAATCTTGACTTACCCTTTATTACCGAAGGTGAGTCGGACTTGCACTTAGACATTACTGAATCCCGTATTTAAGATATCAGACGTCCATTAATTATTTATAGCATTACATTGCTTAAAATAATTAATATCTTTAATTCCTTAAGTAGTACCACTCAACCTTATTATTGTACTTGAGCTAACTCAACTGCGGGGTTTAGTACAATAAACCTTTGAGCTCCTTAAGGGGCGCCATCATCCTAAACGGATACGGTGACTCGTCTGAGATAACTAGCATGACATACAAGCACCGCCACCACCCAAGATCACGGAGAATATTGGGTTAGAACATACCTCACCCATAACAAGTCAAAGTGATGGTCAACAACTCATACTCACCTAATACCTTATCGAGGTTTAGATCATCGTAAGTCACCGAGATCTAGGTTCTTCACGACGGTCGAAAGAAGAACTCATCTCACCGTGATCCATCAATACGTCGAGACGCGTACCAGCATAGACAACCAACCAAGTCAAGTCACTTCTTATCTACACCGCAGCCTATACCGACAACTCGTCCTCAAGTTGTCTCAGCTGTGATCCTTTTTATATCTCATTAAGCTTGACCAATCATACAGACTTCTGTGATCTTCTACACACTGTATGATCTAACTTATATATGAGATAAGGGGACTCAGATATATGCAATCAAGTAATCAATTCAGATAGGAGATTGTAATTGTGGTAACATGAAACATTGTATACAAGCTCAACCAAAATGCTTTCAGTATACAAATCCAACACCACCCACTTGGTGGCCAGCTTGCCAGAGGCATAGCGGAACCTATTTTGATAGAGTAGCACCATTTGCCCATTTTCGAACTTCTTTTCTTTGATTAAAAGATCATGGGATCTTTTGAGCCTATCCTTGTATATAGCGGCATTGTCACAGGCTCGGGCGAATCTCCTCGAGCTCTTGTATGTCAAGCTTGCGCTTCTCTCCTGCCTCATCCCAATCAAAGTTGAGCTTGCGGATTGCCCAGTACGCCTTGTGTTCCAGCTCGACTGGCAGGTGACATATCTTGCCAAACACCATCCGGTAAGGAGACATTCCAAATGGCGTTTTAAAGGCTGTCCGGTATGCCCATAGTGCATCGTCGAGGTGAGTGCTCCACTCCTTCTTGCTCTCTCCCAAGGCCTTCCTCAAGATAATCTTCACAATGCGATTTGAGAGCTCGGCTTGGCCATTGGCTTGAGGATGGTATGCGGTGGACATTCGGTGATGCACCCCATACTTCTTGAGTAAGCTGCCAATGGTGGCATTGTAGAAGTGGGTACCCCGATCACTGACTATGGCTCTTGGCACACCGAACCGGCTCAAGATGTTTGACTTGAGGAAAATAGCTACGGTCCTTGCGTCCGCCTTGGTCGTGGCCTCGCTTCTACCCATTTGACACGTAGTCCACCGCTAGGAGTATGTATTGGTTTCCCTTAGAGTTTGGCAAGGGCCCATGAAATCCATGCCCACATGTCGAATATTTCTCTTGGCAAGATAGGTACCAAGGGCATCTCATTCCTCCTCGAGACATTGCCCTCGCGTTGGCACTTATCGCATTCTCGACACTTTTAGCTATCCTTAAAGATAGTGGGCGGTAGAACCCACAATCAAGGATCTTCCTTGCCGTTCTCTTGTGCCCAAAATGTCTGCCGCACTCATTCTCATGGCAGTGCTCAAGGATGCTTGTTTGCTCACATTCCGGAACGCATCTCCTCAAGATCAAGTCTGAGCATTGCTTCCACAAGTATGGGTCATCCCATACGTATTATCGACTCTTCTTCTTGAGTTTGTTCCTCTGGTGTGTTGGCATCCCCACGGGCAACACTCTGGTCACGATGTAGTTTACCAAGTCAGCGTACCACGGCTCTTTGGCGTAAATCTCGAGCAGCTCCTCGTCTGGAAACGTGGTTTGGATTGGATCTTCTTCATCCTTTCTCAAAATTCTGCTCAAGTGGTCGGCCACTTGATTTTGAGATCCTCCCTTGTCTTTGATCTCAACGTCGAACTCACGGAGGAGTATCCACCGTATAAGCGCTCGCTTTGTGTCCTTCTTTGCCATGAGATATTTCAGGCGGGCGTGGTTGGTGTAAACCACCGTCTTGCTCCCAAAGAGGTAGGAGCGAAATTTCTCGAAGGCAAACACCACGACAAGAAGCTCATTCTCTGTGGTCGTGTAATTGATCTATGGTCCGGTGAGGGTCTTCGATGCATAGTAGATGACGAATCTTTCCTTGCCAATCTTCTGCCCAAGCACCGCGCCAACAGCATATCCACTAGCGTTGCACATCAGCTCAAAGGGCATGCCCCATTCGGATGGCCTTATGATGGGCGCTGTGACAAGGTGCTCCTTCAATATCTGGAAGGCTTCTTTACATGCGTCGTCGAACTCCCACGGTACATCGTTCTGGAGGAAGCGGTTCATTGGTTGTGCTATCTTGGCGAAGTCCTTGACAAACCGCCGATAAAATCCAGCGTGGCTAAGGAATCCCCGAAGCTGCTTGATGTTGGTGGGATAAGGCAGCTTGGCTATTATTTCCACCTTGGCTTTGTCTACCTCAATGCCCTTCTCAGAGATAACATGCCCAAGGACAATTCCCTCTCTGACCATAAAGTGGCATTTCTCATAATTCAACACAAGGTCTTTCTCCACGCACCTCTGCAGAACTAACTCGAGATGTTCTATGCACTGGTCAAACGTCTTGCCATAAACAGTAAAATCATCCATGAACACCTCAATGCATTGCTCAAGCAAATCAGAAAATATACTCATCATGCATCTTTGAAATGTCCCCGGAGCATTGCATAAACCAAATGGCATACGACGATATGCAAATGTGCCAAACGGGCAAGTGAATGTAGTCTTATCTTGATCTTCTAATGCCACACAAATTTGCATATAACCGAGTAGCCGTCGAGGCGAAATACCTATTCGTGAGTCTCTCAAGCATCCGGTCAATGAGCGGCAAGGGAAGTGGTCCTTCCCGTCACCTTGTTGAGCTTTACAGAATCAATGCAAACCCTCCACTGTTTGGAGTCTCATCGCGACCAGCCTCCTTGCCTTCATTCTCGACCACCAGACGTCGGTTTCTTTGTACGACATGGATCGGGTGACCCACCGCTGTCCGGAGACGAGTAAATGAGGCCCAACTCAAGGAGTTTGAGTATCTCCACCTTGACAACTTCCTTCATCACCGGGTTGAGCTTCCTCTAGGGGTCTCTGATCGGTATGGCTTCGTCCTCGAGCAAGATGTAGTGTTGGCAAACAGTAGGGCTGATGCCCTTGAGGTCGGCTAAGGTCCAGCTGATGGCCTCCTTGTACTTGCTCAAGACGGCTCTCGTCTCTTCTTCTTCTTTGATCTTCAACTCGGAGCTTATGATTACTGGCAACGTCTCGTTGGCTCCGAGGTAGATATACTTCAAGTGCTTGGTGGCGCTGAGTGTAGCAGGGGCTTTGTTCAAGGAAGGTTGCATCCTCTCCTTGTCATGCATTAGCGGTGTTTGATAGCTTGGTTGATCATCCCCGCTTTGGTCAGCTTCTACCTCAAGCACTTCGGTTGCCTTGACCTCCTCCTTGTCGAGATATTCTAGGTCTTCGGTGTGTCCTTGAATGATTATATCGTATACGTCCTTGATCACTACGTTGGCAGAGTATCGCTCAATATCCTTCTCAGTGAGACTGACAAAGTCCACCATCTCGGTGTCGATCGAAAATTGCTCGGCTTTGTAGATGTCAAAGGTGACCGTCTCCCCAACGAATTTGCATGTGAGCTTCCCGTATCGTAGTCGATTAAAGTTCGGGCCATCTTGAGAAACGGCCTGCCTAGCAGTATGAGCTGCTTCTTGGTCCGGGTACTGCCCATATTTAGAACATAAAAATCGGCTGGGAAAATAAGGTCTTGCACCTTGACGAGCACATCTCAACGATCCCTTCGGGATAGACACTTGACTTGTCTGCCAGTTGAATCTCAACGCAAGATGGTCGGAGAGGTCCGAGTTTCAACTCTTGATAGATAGATAGGGGCATCACATATTGATGCCCCGAGATCGAGCATAGCTTGGTCTATCCTCGTTGTCCCGATCACGTAAGGTATATAGAACATCCCGGATCGATACACTTGATTGGGAGATCTCGTTTGAGTATGGCTGAGACGTTCTCTCCCATTTGGAACTTAGCATCGTCCGTGTACTTGACTCTCTTTGTACACAGCTCTTTGAGGAACTTGGCGCACCTCGGCATCGAGGTCAAAGCAGTGATCAAAGGTATGTTGATCTCTACCTTCTTGAAGATCTTGATCATCTCGTTCATCTCTTCGGCTTCTTTGTTCCTTGCCAACCTCCCGGGAAGGAGGTCGATCTTGATCTCCGTCTTATCGCTACCTTGGGCGAGGAGCCTTCACCTCGGTTCGGGTTCCTTGACCAAGTCCTCGACTTCCTCGATTATGTCTTCATCTCCTGGACTGGCTGTCGACCGGGATCCCTCCTGCTGGCAATTTCTTTCCGCTCCTCAAGTTGATTGCGTTGACGTGCGCATTGGGTTGGATTTGCACTTGAGCAGGAAGTGTCCCTTTCTTTTGGTTGAGCTTTGATATCTCTTGCGTCAAGGTGTTCAGCTGAGTCAGTACAGATTGTAGGACTCCTCTTGTCTCTGTTTTGAACTTGTCGAGGTCTTGCACTATCCTTCCTTGGGTAGCTCCTTGATTGTGCACTATCTCGACTAAAGATGGCCGAGCTTGAGGTGGATTCTGCCCAGGAGGTGCTTGATAGTGTGTGCCTCCGTACCTCAAGTTCTCGTGATTTTTCCACGGTGGATTGTACGGGTCAAAGCGGGGCTTCTGACCTTGAGCGTTTCCTCCACCACCTTTGTTGACATTCCCAAAGGCATTCACTTCTTCTTCAGCCACTTGTAAACACTCGTCCGTGTTGTGGGTGGTGGCAAAGCAAAGCTGACACGCTTTGAGATTCTTCTTGGCCATAGTGGGCCTCATCAGGTCCATCATTTGTTTCATCATGGCCTTCATATCTTTCATATCGGATCCGTCTGAAGTGGTAGCTTCTTGGCTGGGCATCGTCTTTACCATTGCGTTGGCATCATCCCGAGACTCTTCAGCCAAGTCTGCGAGTAGTTTGAATGCCTCGCTAGGTTGCTTGTTAAGTATGGAACCTCCGCATGCAGCACTCACGAGCTGCCTCTGACTCGCCCTCAAGCCATTCACATAATATTGGATCAGATCTTGATCAGAGATTTGGTGATTGGGACACTTTGCCAAGATGGATTTGAAACGACACCAATAGTCGTACACCGTCTCGCCATTCCCCATCTGGAGGGAACTCATCCTTTTTCTCACGCTTTGTATCCTTGAGATGGGATAGTATCTCTCAAGAAATTTCTGTTGGAGCCCTGCCCAAGTAGTGACACTACCCGTAGGCAAAGTGTACAGCCACTCTCGAGCACCGTCGTGGAGAGTGAATGGAAAGGATATGAGTCGGATGTACTCTTTCTTGACTTCATCCGCACACCTTATTGTGCTACACACCATTTCGAAGTCTTGGAGATGGCGCTGGGGGTCTTCTCCTGGCATATAGCTGAAGCTTGGCAAGATCTGCATAAAAGAGTGCCTCAGCTCCCAGTTGTCCTCGATCTCGGGCAAGGTGATGCCCAAGGGGCGGAGACTGTTGTTGTTCGGGAACATCATCTCCCAGCGTCCCGCTCTCCCGGAGGTGGTGGGTTTGTGGATTCTCTCCTCCATGTTGTCTTGCCTTGGTACGTGCCTCCTCAAGACGGGACGCTTCTCCTCGACTTGCCTCTTCTTCTCCGAATGGTTCTCTCAATCTCTGGGTCAAACAGGAGCTCTCCGTCCTCGCCTGCAAGGTTAGGTCGGAGCATGCAAAATCTAAACAAAAATAAAAAGTGAATAACAACACTAGAATAGCGCAGCCCCAAGAACGGCGCTTAATCGACGACGCTTTCGGTTTACCGTCGTTAGAGGTACCAAGACTCGTCAAGATACATTTATAATCTCCTCCAACTTGAACATATAGTTCCGTACATGGCAAGTTAAGGGTCGAACCCAAGAGAGCTGGTTGTGTTATTACTCGAGTTGTCACGGTTTGAGTAGGAGGTTGCCCGGAGGCAAGGTGTCACTCATCTTGTGGTCTCGATGAGATGTCTTGAGAGATAGATCTTGAGCGAGAATGTAAACCGAAACTTAAACACAAGGTAAAGAGATTAAATAACAAGTAGTTGGGCGAGGGTTCCGCACGTTGAGATACCGCTCAAGACGTCGGTCATAGGTTCAAGGTTTTCACCTAGAGTGTATGTCGTGGTTAAAGGTACCAAGGGTAGATGCCCTTTAGGTTGTCACGTACACCGTGCCCCCAACCCCACTTGCCGTAGATTTTAGGACTAAGCACAGAGGCCCCTACCTTGCCCCTTGCAAGACGGTCTCCAAGATTGGTTCGTCCGCCCAACAAATTTTACTCACTAGACAGCCCGGCTAGCCACGGCCGGTCCAGGGAGTGGCTCGCAGCCCTTGCCCAAGGCCGACGGCTACAATCACCCACTCCAAGATCATTTCACAGGACAAAGAGACACTCGATGTCTTACTCCGGCTATTGCTTGTAGCTACCCCTCCCCCAAGGCTACCGGTCGAGTTAACGCTCAAGGAAAGGAATAACATGTGTATAAAGGCCTAGAGCTTCGGGAACACCCACTCAAGGTTCTAAGGACATTTAGACCTCACGACTTGTATGACCTTGACTCAACATGCTTTTTCCCGAGCCCAACCGAATCGACTACTCACTCATAATCGACATAAACATAAAAACAATAAACAAGAACATAATCGAAACCATACTTGAATATAAAATCAAACGTAAATCAAAAGCATTCTCTGCCAAGCAGTTACTCAAGCAGAGGTCATAAATACATAATATAAATTGTTTGCCCGTAGGACTTGTTTCTTCCTCACCAATCGCTCATGAAATGCAAGAGAAATAAAAGAGAGAAGTTGAGAGAGAATTCTGGACTTGATGCCCTCCACTCTACCGAATGTGTGTTCAAATCTCAATATTGTGTCATGTGTAGTTGAAATCCTCGTGGGAGCCTAAGTAAACTCCCCTTTAGCTTGGTCAGTGCGCGTATCTCGAGGTCGCAGGTGGTGAGGTCAGCAGCTTGGCTCGGTCTCTGGACCCCGACAAGAGCTCCTCTGGCTTCAGTCTGGTAGATTTGTCTCATCTCGGTAGCTGCAGGTTGACCTTTCCCTTTTCGGCAAAAATCAAGCAGACGGCAGAGATGAATCTTGCCTAGAATCTCCCCATTTGCGTGCAAGTCTGCCAGAGTCCTCGTCTGCATCCCCACCGCATCCCGACTGCTCCTCCGTCCCGCATCACCCTCGTCCTTTTCACCTCTCTTCCTCGCCTCGACACCTTCTCGACTTCACGCCGACTCTTTGATTAGCTCGGCTCCCATGCGGTATGATGTCTCGCAAGATGTCGAATGTTTGCAAGGTAATCTTGAGATTTTACCTCTCATGGGAGGTGACTGTTCTTGCCCAAGGTCCACCCCAACCTGCAACATCCCAAGCGTGTCATCCCAGACACAAACACACGCAAAGAACACACACAAAATGTACTCTTTCTAGGGCAAGGACTACCCCAAAAAGAGCACGAAAAACGGGCTCGTCAATAACCCGGTAGCATCTGATAGGACTGTTCATACCCACCATATATCATCTCAATTGCCCTATTATGAGCTCTCACCGCGACAGTATATGACGCCTGCACGCCATACTCTCGTTGTAACTCGGCCATAATCGATCTCGGCTTAATGACTTCACCGTCCTCGCGTATTTTTCGCGCTATGTATGTTGCAATCACACGGGCTTTGACCTTGCGCGTTTCGGTATTCACGAGATCATCTACACAGGTGTGTACGGCATCAAACTTGCGCACAAACCAAAAACCACCCTGTTGCGATGCGCGCAATAGAAACGGACACTGATCACGATATCTGCATTTGAACGTAATCCGGGTCTGGTCCGATCGCGGAATAACAAATTCTGCTCTTTGTTCCATGTGCCACAACCCGACTGATATCTTAAGGTCCACCTTATTGTCGAAGATGGAACCTTCGCTCAGCTTACGGGGTTCGGAATAGAGTCAAGAGGACTAGCAAAAAGATTGTTCGAAGCCTCATGAGGAATAACAGGAGCTAGCCAATTGCTCATCTCTTCCATTTGTTTTACCTCGAGTCCCTCGGTTACCCCTTGCGTGTTACTCTGCATAATCATCCCAAGCAACTTTTCTATTCCACCCTCTCGACGTATCCACTCATCAAATTCTACAAACGTGCCAGAGATCACATTTGCAGCCGCACGCCCTCCTCCTCCTCCTCCTCCTCTTCTTCAGACTGCTTGTTCTTCACCGTCGACGACGATTCGCCATCATCACATCGTCGCCAAAGATCGCGTCGACCACTGGCGCACATGTTGCGGCATTTCTTGAGGTGTATCTTGCTCAAACCAATCATATGCTCCAAATTGTTGTGTGAATGACTCATCCAGAGATGAGTATTGTGAAGTGTAGTCATCATCAGATCAACCTGGTTGCTCGAATTGTGGCATATATGCTTCAGTTTCTGGTTGGGAGCTGACGCCTCCGTATGTCACATACACCTCTGGTTGGGCATAAACCTCGCACAATCGAGCTAGCTGATCATCGGTAGTCAAAAGTGATTTGATAAGTCTACCACTTCGAGATCTCGATATATAATGTATTTGGTAGTCAAAAGAATTTGCTCCCAGAAGGGAATTAATGCTTGCTCTTAACTCCCAAATAAGTACATTATCAGTCCGAACATAAGTATATGATGATGCACCGCCGCAGTAGTTCAAACAATCATCCCAACATCCTCCAATCTAATGATAATATTCTTCCATCCCGACATCTAATTAAATCATACAAATGCACAATAATTAATTAAAAATTCATTAATTATAAAAAAACATCTAAACTAAATACAAATTAAATATAAAAACAGTAACATTGATCACGAATGTTTAATAATAAGAACAATAAATTATAATTCATCGCCTCAATTCACCTAAACTTTGAAGGAATCGACAAAAGTTATTATAAACTAAACTAAACTAAATGAAAATTCAATAATGAACGTGTATAAATCATGATTCACCTAAACTAAATCAAATAATAGTTCACATAAACTAAATAAATAATACAAATGCACAATAATGAACGTGTATAAATCATCTAACATTAAGTATAAAACAAATCTCTAAACTAAATAATAATTAAATATTATAATTCATCGGGGACGGATTTAAACCATAATTCACCTAAACTAAATTAAATAATAATTCACATAAACTAAACTAAATATTATAAACTAAACTAAATGAAAAATGAAAATTCACCCCGCTGCCAACCCCACCCCCCATGCCAACCCCCCCAAATGCTAAATGAAAAATTCAAGTGCATTGGGACGTATTATAATAATTAAACTAAGCTAAACTAAACTAAACTAAATTAAACCGCAAAACTATAATTTAATTCAACCGAAAACTAAACTAAACTAAACTAAACTAAATAATAATTAAATATTATAATTTAATTCAACTTCAGACCCCAACGGCCAACCCCACCCCCGCTGCCAACCCACCCCCACGACCAACCCCACCCCCGCCAACCCTCCCCAAATGACCAAATGAAAAATTCAACTACATTGGTACGTATATATAATAATTAAACTAAACTAAACTAAACTAAATTAAACTGCAAAACTATAAAAACTAAACTAAACTAAACTAAATAATAATTAAATATTATAATTTAATTCAACTTCATTGGGACGTATTTAATTCATCTAAAAATTCATAATACACAATAAATCATACAAATGCACAATGGTTAATTAATTATTTCATCTAACAATAATTATACGATGCCTCTAAATAATTATTAATTGAAATTAATTAAAAATTCACCTAAATTCATCTAACAATAATTAAGGAATCATATATATAACAAATACACCAAAATATTGAAATTACCTATTATGATCCACTGAGTGAGAGCGACGATATTTGATAAAGAAAAACGATTGCAAATATAGATATCGCAAGATGAAAATGAGTGATTCGGTGAACGAAAGGAAAGAATGAATTATATAGGTAGAAGTCGGATCAAAATTTTATTCATGTCATTAATGGTGAAGTAAATTCACCGCAAAAATGTTGTTGGTTTATTTAATATGAAGTTGTTGGTGAAGTAAATTCACTGCAAAAAGTTATTGGTTTATTTAATTTTCATTAGTATGAAGTTGTTGGTTTATTTAATTTTCATCGGCATTCAAATTCACCAGAACGAAGTTGTTGGTTTATTTAATTTTCATCGATATTTAATTTAATTACAAAATCAAATATTATATATTTAATTTAATTACAAAATCAAATATTATAGGATTGTAATTTATAATTAATTAATAAAATCAGGATTGCACCCTACCCAGCGGCCAACCCACCCTCGGCGGCCAACCCCACCCCGCGGCCAACCCTCCCCAAAGGCCAACCCTCCCCAAAGGCCAACCCCACCCCCACCCCATCGGATAACTTTAATTTAATTTAATTTATGTAATTATAAAAAATAAGATTTCATAATTTTAACGGTTTTGATTATTTTTTATTGATATTTGAAATGATTGTATTAAATTCTGTGCAAATCCTCCAAAAATATATTTAAAAAATGATTTGGATATAGGCTGCACTCTTTTTTTTGAAATGAATATATACGGCTTCAACTTTTTAAAAAGGGCATTGATATATATTTCCACATAATATAATATCATCATTTTTAATAGATTAAGAAGAATATAAATATGATACCCATAATGAAAATGAAATTAGAGCTGCAAGGATATGAGATGAGGACAATTGTCTTTTTCTTTTTTAATCTCTTTTTTGTGTATTCGTTCATTCATAGAAAATAAGAGATGAGGTCATTTCTGGGATCATTATGCAATTTACACAACACGTCAATATATTTTCTTAAGGCTATCTGCCTGACTTCCTACAGTGAAAATTGAAATTTTTGTGTTTATTGTATGACCATTTTTTTTAAATGCATCATTTATCCGATTGCATTCCTAATCATTGGTCTATTTCTCAAAATCGAATAGATTACTCGAAATCTTCCTCATGCCTATTAACAATATAAAACGCAACTATTGTACTGTTCAATTAAATTGCCTTGACTCAAACTTCAAATCTGACATTTACTCAAATAAATTAATACTACACTATATCATTATTATTTGAAATTAGAGTTTATGTATACCACTATAATATAGCTTTTTTGAATTAACCATGATACAATTTTTCTAGCAGGATGCACACTATTTAGTGTAAACGTTATCCTATGTTATTTTATTTTGCAAAAGTAATCTTTTTTACTAATAAGAGTTCTGTGTCTACTTAAACTCTTAAGATGATATACACTGGTAACACTTTATTTTTATTTTTAATAGAAAAAGTTCCCTCTTTTAAGTGACCTGTATATAATCCTATAACAAATATATGAACTAATATAATTTAATTCCATTTTCTCCCCTCTAATAAAAGAAAATTAAAAATGTGAATTTATAAAAGCAAGTTCAGTTCTCCTAGCACTCAAATTATATGTAGATTCTGCATCTTTTATAATATCAGAAAGGGTATATACTAAAAGTTTGGCTTCATGAAACTAAATTTCGTGACAAAAAAATAATGGGTTATTGCGCATAAATATACTAATTTTGGACCAATTTTGATTTCCCCGAATTTTAAAAATTGTCACAAAGTACACAAATATTAATGACTTTAGTGATTTTACCACGATTTTAAATTTAAGTCAATTAAATCTGACTTGACATCTTAAAAATTTACTATAGACAAGATGGTCAGTGATATAAACGATATCGTAGAGAGATGATATCGATTGTTTTGATCTCAACTAGAACCAGACGATGAAACAAACGAGAAGACTTGATTTTTCGAATGAGAGTTGACACTATGAATTAAAGAAATAAAAAATTTAATTATTTTGATGGAATGACGTTATCTTTTATGTATTTATCTACGATGTCGTTTATATCACTATCCGTTTAATCTATAGTAAATTTCTGAGATACCAATTCAGATGTAATTTGGTCTGAATTTAAAATTGTAGTAAAAATAATAGAGTCATTAAATTTATATATTTTATGACAATTTATACTATTAGTGGAAAAATCAAAATTAATCCAAAATTAATGTATTTATACATCAATAAACCAAAAATAATTTCTCATACATTGACCTGACTACCCTTCGAAAAACACTGCGATAAAAATCCACTGGCCAATCTCTCTCTCTCTCGCCTCTTACACCCCTTCCGCCGCTCCCATCTGTTCCACAAAACCCCTCCTCTACGCCGTCTCCTCTCCCGCCTTTTTCTCGCCCTTTCGCTGCCCGCGGCGGCGTGAAACCCTAACCCTCGCCGATTCTACTCTCCTTTGCACGCACCTCAACCACCGGAAATGGCGGCGGCACCAGCACCGTCTTCATCCGAAATCGCGAACGAAGGACCCGTCCTCAATCTAATCAACAAGCGCCTCCGCGCGCTGCGCAAGAAGCTCAACCGCATCTCGCAGATGGAGGATTCTCGCGTTCAGGGTAAAACTCTCAACAAGGAGCAGGAGGAAACCCTCCGGTCCAAACCCTATGTCGTCGCTGGCATTGACGAACTCGAGAAAATCCGCCAGCCGCTCCTCGATGCCGTCGATCAGGAGATTGAACTTGTTCTGGCGAAGAACAGCCAGAAGGCCGATAGCTCGTCCGGGGAAATCACGAACGAGGGGGACGCCGTCGAGCCGGAGGGGAAGGCACAGAGCGACGACGCTTCGACTGTTTCTGATCTGCTAAATCTGTTGTATTTCAGCAGCATTTTCGATGTGCAGACTCTGATGAGGGCGAACGATAACATGCTGACGAGGACGCACGAGAGGAATTGCTGCCTGACGTATGATTACGTTACGGATGATGATGATGCAGGGGATCCTCTGAAGGAGTGGGATTTGGACGTGATTGCGACGGTTGGGGGTTTGTTGATTTCGCGGCCGGTGAATTCGAGCTTGTCGCATAAGGAATCTTTGGAGAAGTGTGTGGAGCATGCTAAGCTATGGCTTGCTGATGCCGACCAACGGATCGAGCCGGGTTCAAATATCACTTGTATGAACACTTTGCGATGGCTGTTTGTGGACATTTGCTTTTGATTTGTTTGCATTTGTGAATATTATGCATATATTTGTTTGTTTTGGTAATATTTGTGTGATTTACATGATAGATTCTAGTTTTGGTTGAAGTTATATCTATTTTATTTTGACTATTAGTTATTTCCTTGCTATTTTAATCTAATTAACTGAGTTAAATCGTTTAGATAGACATTTTTCCTTGCATTATGGAAATGCATAGCTAGTCTTTGTGCATATATGAATTGTGATGCATGATTAACCTGGTTTGATTGGCATTATCGGTATTATTTTGGCATATTGCTCAAAGTACTGCATTGTGTTGTTAAGCATTATAGAAAAAAATCTGCCATTTCAACTCATCTTGTATTTTTCTTGGCATTCATATTTGTGTCTGTATCTATCTGTATGGATACTAAATTTGTGATTATGTTGCTGAAACATTGATTGTGTCCTGTAATTTAATGTGATTTTGTTGCTGATAAGTTGATTCTGTCCTGTAATATGATTTTGCTGTTGATACATTGATTATGTCTTGCTATGTGATTTCGTGTGATACTTATTTTTCGTAAGAAACATTGATTTTTCTTGAAGACCCAGTATACATTTTCACTCACATGGACTGTTTTAGATGCCGGATTGAGGGAAAAGTTAAACAAAATTATGGCTTCGGATTACTTTACAACTACTCCAGAAATAAAGGCTCCAGTTGAAGTGGCTGCTGCTGGAAATTATACTTTTCAGGTGCCGCCTGTCCATGGTTCTGTGATTCCTCCAGTCAGCATGCCTGTCCCAGTGGAAGGCTCGGGTACAGAGTTTCAGCAGGAGGTAAGATCATCATGATATATGTGTGTGTGTGTGTGTGTATTTTGCTCAACTATACTAGTTTGACTATACAATTGAAAGTTATTCATTCGAAGCATGTAGAAATTTTATATGGTGTCATTTGCTCATTTGCTGTCATCATTCTGTGCAAGAAAATGTTGGAGTTCCTGATGTAGTATAGTTAAGAGAACTCCAAACCCTCACTTATCTCAGTCTAGAAAGTTTCTATGATAGTAAATCTTTGGGAGTTGCAGAATAGTCCTTCTCAATTCCCATCGAAACCAAGTATATGCCTGTTGTTTAGAACCTCAAAAGGCCTTACATATTAATGAGACTATTAGTGTTTGGCCTTTGGCCACAATCCACTTCTCAGCAGCCATTTTCTTAATTTTATTTGGTTATTGTCTCGGTAATTTTGTGTTTCTCTTCCACTGAACTCTTAAAATGAATTGACTGGTCTAAACTTAGAATGCTTCAGGGTTCATTAGATGTGAGAAAAGCGCTTTTCTCTGAAGTTGGAAATAATATTGAATTTTGATTCATGACATCCACACTCCTTGAGTCTTGACTAGCTCATATCATACGAGTCTTGAATTTTTATCTCTACTGGTTGTAAAACACAATAAACCACCACATATGTGAGGCTAACTGTTGAGGGATGCTTGGCGTCATATAAACAGATGCAGAATCATCTAATATCTGATTGTGCTATACTAAAACTGAAAGATACTTTATGAGCCTCAGAGAGAGTGTGGGTGGATATTGTCTTTGAACTATTGTGCCATGGGTTTTTTTTCAGACCCATCTCACTAGACCCTTTTCAGAATCAAAGATTGATGAATATCTTTCTGACTATGGTAGTGAGCACTGAGAAGTGGATAATTTTTTTGCATTTTTTTGGTTATCTAGTAGCATGGTCAATTTCACTATCAAAGCGAGCTAATTAGGAGTGGATATCTCATTTGAATTTATATCTATCAGAACTTGTACTCCCCCCTTCGACTCTAGGAAGAACATGTTTAGATTTGTCTCTATATATATGATTTTCTCTAAGTTTTAATATATTTTTCCTTTGTATCACAATTATTGAACCTTGTGTCTTTCAGGAAGAACAGTCACCCAATTCCCACGACAATGAAATATATGATGATGAAGCTGGACAAGTTGAAGAACATCATCAGGTATATTTTTTTTCCTTAGTATAAGTATAATGCACTTGGATTTTCTGACCGTTCAATAATGTTCCACCATATTGGTCTTAGGGAGGATTAGAGGTAGAAAATCAATCAGAAGATCAGGCCCAAACAGAGCATGGCATACCTGACGGTGACGCTTATCAAGACTTGACGGATGCCGACATGAAGGAGCAGCATCACGCCCCTCGGAAGCCATATCAGAACTATAGAGGTGGCCGTAATGGCGGTGGGCGTAGAGGGTACAGTAATGGTCGTGGAGGGCGAGGGGGCAGTAGGGGAGGCTATCAAAATGGCCGTAGCCAGTTCTATGATCAACCTGGTGGTTATCAGCCAAGGAACAATTATAACTACAGAGGCCGAGGGGGCAGGGGTATGGGTGGAAGCTTCAATTACCAGGGCCAGCCTGGAAACGCTCAAACTGCATCCTGATCTTGTTCTTGGGGTGGCTATTGGTTTTCTTTCTTTGTGGTAAGTTTTTTAAGTCGTTTACTTATCTATCAAGGACTCTGTGGTAGTAGTATCATGGCAACCTTGCACCCTTTTTTTTTCTGTAGTTTAATGTGGAAGTACAGTGAGGGGTAAATGAAATCTTTTTGAACTTCAAAACTTGTGCGTTGCGTTACTCGTTTTCGAGCTAGGGTTTGCAGGCCGTTTTGCACGTTCTGTGTTCGAGATATTGGGATGCCATTGGCCTTGATCCAGCAGCATTAGCGTTTAGTGAAATTATTATCATGGTTAGTGTTATAAGCATGAAATATGAAAATGGCTTTCAAATCAAGAGGCGCTAGCAATTGCTGATTGGCTAGCACTATGTGCAAGAGTTGATAGGTAGTTTTTGGTACCAATGCATATGTATGAATATGAAGTAGCACGCATCATACGCTTCTTTTTATTTAGCTTTTTGAGAGGAATAATGAGATATCTGAATTTCAATGTCGTTGGTCCTCTCACAAAATAAAAAATTAAAAGGGAGGAATAATGAAGTGTTAGCCGGACAATAATTCAATCAAAGTATACTAGCAGAAAAGTGTTTAATTTGAGTGGTTAAATTCTACTGGTTCTTTAATTTCTTTCGAGTGGAAGGATCAAATGGATATTATATTTATGTGGAATGGTATTTTTGTGGTGGACAACGCTGGAGATGACGAAATGGTCTTTCTTCATAATTTTCTTGTTGAGGTGCAATCTGACGTTAGATGGTTTGATCAATGAGATTACTCAAAATACTTTAATCCTTCATATTATATCCGACTCGGACTACCGCCATCGATGTCATAATCCATAGAACTCTACGTATCTAAAGCACAACATTGAGTTGTATTCATCAACTTTTGTCTTCTAATGAGTTTTAACCTATCAATTGATGTGGCACAAATTTTGTTTTATTTAGTATAAGATATTGTACGCGTGAATTAGCTTAAACTTTAAATATGAAATACCAAAACAAAGTACTTGTTAGTTGTTACATAAAATGTGTTCTCTCGTGCGAGTTTCGAGCATATTCTTTTTCACGCCTAACTGGCCAAGGATGGTACTCACCACAAACCCCATTCTTGCTACAAAGGGGAAAACATTAAAGCTTACCAAACTTCAGAAGAATCCATCTTCCATCAGCATTATTCTTAAAAACAATGGAATGTGACCTAATTCAAAGAACATTCTATTATGTTCGTCCTACAAAAGATAGACTAGCATGCTATGTTCGTGAAATAAAAGGTAAAAACACATAGGTCAAATCCCACCAACAACTTTTAAATTAAAACTATCTTATCTAATTATTACACAAAAATCGAGTTTACCAAGTGTGTATCTTGAATTGCAGCTACGAGTTGCCCTCGTCGTCGAGAAAGAAAAAGAAAAAAAAAGCAGCACATATGTAACTTCATCTGTTCCATCGAATTCTTACATCATTTAATCAATTCAAGATAACGATCTTCGTATGAATAGTAACCATACCTACTTCGTGTTAATATGCTTATTCTCTCCGCGTCAAAGATTTGCAGATCTCATGCTTCATTTATTCAGACTTGTAAATACATATTAAATAAAAAAATCATAATAAAAATCCCATTGGATGATTTTAAAAACCTGTACAAAGCACTGGTTGCAGGAATACTAGAATAAAGAGTGCCGCACAATGATTTTAGGCCTATTTTTCTGAAAAACAGATTACAACGAAAACCATATAATATTTCCTGTGATTTATAGAAGCCATCAACATAAAAACCAGGGTCTATTCAAGAACATATTCTGCATGGAAAGAATGAACATTAACCACTATAAAAGAAGCATTACTACGAAGCCTCAATTCACCCCAAAATATACACAAAAAGTTTAAGCTAACCACATTTGTGAAGAAGATGGGAGCTGGAGTTTCCACTAGTTATGAGACCTCACCTGCAAGAACTTATGGATCAGTGACGAGAAAAGGCCAGGTGGTCGCGTTTCATTCGTCGAAAACCTGGAAAATCCACTTTGAAGCCTCAAAACTGACCCCTAAACTGGTAAACTGTGTATATGTAGTTTGCTATTGATACCTGTATCAGTGTGAGCTTCTAACGATTTCTTTTGTGATCAAAGCTCGTCATCGACTTCACAGCAGCATGGTGTGGTCCCTGCCAGTATATCCAACCTACAGTGAATGAATTTGCAGAAGAATACGCAGATGTGGACTTCATCAAGATTGATGTTGATGAGTTGGATGTATGCTATGCTATGCCCTTTCCTTTTTCAGCCAAAATCTAATCACATGTGCTAGAAAAACAAAAAAAAACTGATGCTTCAGTCATTATATGAACAGGATGTGGCGCAGGAATTCGGGGTTCAGACAATGCCGACTTTCATGCTGATGAAGAGAGGGAGAGAGGTCGATAAAGTTGTTGGAGCCAAGAAGGAAGACCTGAGGAAGAAGATAGACAAACATAGACAGAACAATGAGCACTGGTGATGTTGAAGAACTTGAGCATGAACGAAGCTATATGCTCGTCAGGGATGGCCTGAATACCATCATTTATAAGTTGGATGGGAGCTGCCCTCAATTGGAGGAGTTTAATCTATGCATATTTGGGATTATGATATATGCTTCTAGTGATGTGTTTAATGGGCAAAAGAGATAAAAAAAAAGTTAAAAGGAAACAACCATATGTAATAAATGGAGAACAAAGAAAACATCTCCAAACAACGAAGAAATCAAGATATATAACTTGAAACAAAATTACACAGAAATGTTGCATTTTACAGATTTCACATCAATTTCAAGGGAAGGTTTTGTTTAGCAGCTAAGTCTGAGCTACAAAATATTCGCCAAATACAAAAAACCAACCTCAATTTGTCCTACTATGCACAACAACTTTTCTGTTCCGAAAAATTGACTGGTTCATTAATATACAATAAGAGTTAAGACTACTAATTTATAAGCATTCCGGGTGACCCCAGACTAACCGGTTGCCCTGCCCAAGACCCTCCTCAGATCTGATTTCTGATCAGCCGTGAGCCTCGAAGGGAACTTGATGTCAAACTTGATCCGCAGATCTCCACGTTTGCCTGGCTCTTTTGATATAGGCATGCCCTCGTTTTGGATGATCATTTCGTAGCCAGGTTTTATGATATCCGAGACTGGGACAGTGAGGTCTCGCCCGTCTAGGGTTGATATTTTGAGAGTCTTGCCCGTGAGAGCATCTAGTAGAGAAATCTTTTGGTTGATTATTAGATCGTTGCCGTCCCTCTTGAAAATCTGATGGGGCTTCTCATCCACAACGAAGATTAGGTCTCCCGGGGCAGTGCCAGCTTCATGGTTCCCTTTCTCGGGAAACGTGATCTTGGTGCCCTTCTTCCAACCAGGCTTGATGTGTATGGAGAGAACCTCTTCAACCGTGATTGGGTTGCTGCAATTAGACGACATGAACATGAAAACAAGAACACAACAAAAAATTTACTGGAAAGACAAAAGCAATGCAAATTTATCATTTCTCTAGCAGCATCCTTCTGGTTAATAATTCATGCATCTCGAAAATTTGTTTCTGAATCTAGTTATTCGGATTCAGAAAAGCACGAGCTGTGAACATATACACGACAACAATATTTAAAAACTAACAAGTTAGAAATGAATGTATATATCCAACATAACAACACATATTAGGATAAATCAAGAATGCACACACAACCACGATATCTGTGGCGAAGCCCACAACTTCAAGCGTTAACGGTGCAATGCAGCATTGCGCGGCAACATACATCAAAGGATGCTTATACAAAAGAAGCACAGTTTAGCCCTAGTATGCCAACTATCTCCCAACACCTAAACAAGAAATCTATGCCTTCAAAAGCAACACTTTTTCGGAATGCCTTCCTCTCTTATCGCATCCACACCTTAATCACAAGAGGCAAAAACCCAATATTCCCAATGCCAAAAACTTATACTTGGGAACCATTAAAAGAAGCATCTTAAACAGTACATTACAGCCCAGAAAAAGCATTCACAAGCAAACACAATTCCCACAAATCACTTTCTTAAACTAATTGCAATTGACTCCACAATTCTCATCGATATCAAACAGGAAAAAATCTAAACAAAAAACAAAAATCAAGAATAGAAAGAAAAAAAAAACTCAAAAATACACCTACCCTGACCCATCAAGAACGATTCTTGATATCTTCATCTTCCTCCTCGACCCCTTATACAACTCCTCCAAGCTACACGCCAGCTTACTCTCCATAACCGCCGCCTTCTTCAACCCGGCGGCGGCGCTACTCCTCCCTCCTTTCCCTCCATCCATCCCACCAAAAAACTCCTCAAAAATAACCTCGGCGTCTCTGGGGCTGAACTTAAACCCCGGCCCTCCGTCGCCGTTGCCGTAATCTCTGTCCTTGGAGCTCGGCGGCGCGTAGAGACCGGATTTCAGGCCTTCCTCGCCGTACAAATCGTAGATCTGCCGCTTCTGCGAATCGCTCAGAACATCGTACGCCTCGCTAATCTGCTTGAATTTCGCCTCCGCTTCTTTCGTGTTGACTGCGTTCTTGTCCGGGTGCCATTTCATAGCCAATCTCTTGTACGATTTCTTCAAATCTTCCTCCGTCGCGTTTCGAGATACTTTCAGTATGTTGTAGTAATCAACGCCCATTTCCAACTGACAAAAAAGATCCCACCTGTTCCCCTTTTTCCACACTAAACCTCAAGAAAATTGCAATGCATAAGCGACGAGAAGGAATTCTTGGAAGATTTTGAGGTGGTTCTTCGATGTTTTGGGTTTCCCAGCGAGAAATCGGATTGGGAAGAGGCAGGTAAGGTGAGTGTCGATATTTTAAAGGTGGTTGGTTAAAATGACAGGCGTTTGGGAGATTCTGAGATTACAGTTAGGGATGGAAAAAGTGGTCGTGAAATCCTAGGGCGTGTTTGGGAATGTTCACGAGATAACTCGATCTCAACGAAAAGTAACCAAAAAAGAAACCTGATTTTTTTTTTTTTTTTCTGCGTGTGTTGCCTGCCTAATGTAGAGTGATTAATATCCGATGTTAAAAGTCTCAGGTTCGAGTTCATCGTGATGCGATCTTTAAATTTCTATATTAAATTAACAAAAAAAACCTATTTTTTATTTTTTAAATTATTTTATTTTATGTTTCTTTTACATGGGCTTGTTAGTTAATTTATAGGGTGACAAGTTTATTAGTTAAATGTTGTATAGGGGCTTCTTCCTTATTGTTATTTGTTTTTCTACTATCGAGCAAGAGCAGGTTTATTTCAAGAGTTACTTCATTTATTCTTGAATAAAAATCTTTATCAGTCTAAGACGCATATTAAAAAAAGGCCAAATTTATTTATTTTACTTTTACCTCACATTATTGTGGAAAGTATGAAATTCGTAAAGTTATAGTGGTATGAAGAAACTAGACAACGATAAATTTGTAATTTGTCGTTATTTTGCTTCAACTAATGCAATGAAACATTTATTTGAAAATAAATTTATTTTTAAAATATGACCCTTATTGAAAAATGGATAATATATTTACGAACAAATAAAAGGTCTCTCCAAAATTGGTGAGCTTATCGAATAAAGATTATGAGTTGGGATCTACAGTATTAATGACTGCACTATGATTTAATTAAAAAAACAGAAAAAATTCTTACAAATTAGGTGGAATGAGGCGAGCTACCTAAATAAACAAAGAATCAAAAAGCTATAATGCGTTGGATATAAGATGTAATGTAAGTTGTAACTAATGCAAAAGTGGGGAGGAAGTATCATTTTATTTGGAAAATAATGGTACGAAGTTTGGACGCATACATCATTGTAAAGCAAAGTAAGCTTGATTCATATCCATATTTCTCAAGATGTTATCGATTCACCAAATAAATCTCCAAGTTTGTGAAATGTTATAATAACATTTTAGAAATATTGAAATTAAGTTACACTATGTAATCCTTCCATCCACAAATTAGTGTCTCATTCAAGGTAAAATATTGTAAAACTTTTCATTTATCATTATCCTTCATATAATTTTTTTGTAAATTTTCAATGCAATAATAAAAGATAACAAGAATAAAATTACCTAATTTAAAAGCCTTCAAATACACTTATTTAAAAATAGATACAAATTGAATACCTCAAGACTTAGTTCAGTTGGTTAAAAGTTAACAGATTTAGAATAAGATAAAAATATAATATATTATTCACCTTAAAAAAAGATACTTCATGTGTCTCATTATAATTGATTAATTTTTCTTTTTGAACTATCCTGTTATTATTATCTCGTTCTATAAAACCCACGATAGATACCATTGTAGGTTAGGAAAATGAGAAAATAATTTTATACTAAAAGATCCCTCAAATTTTATATCATATATTATTTTATATATAAAAACGTAATTTTTTTTAATCTATATATGTAAAAAAAAAACCTTAATATTAAGAGGGATGGAGTATTTTTTTTACTTTGCAGGCAAAAGAGCAGCCCTCAAATATGAAAGAGATTTTTTCACTTTCACTTTGACAATTTCACAAATAAAAAACATATATTAAAAAAGAAAAGGAGAAGTTGTCATGTCATGTCATGTGTGAGCGTGACAGGCATGTCATCGAGAGGTAGAGAACGTGCAGGCGCGTCAGCGGGTGGGGCCCATCGCGGGAGAGAGTATCTAATCGCGTGTGTTGTAAAAAGCGTGTGCTTACGTTCAAAGGAATCTCTTTTGGCGTTTTATTGGTGGCAACTTTGTGTTGGCGACTGGCCCCTAATACGACGTCGTTTCTAGTTTTTGAGGTGGGCCGCATACCATCGGATAATATTGGGCCCATTTGCATAACTACCAATAATGGGTTAGCATCACGTGGATCAAAGCTTTATTTGCCTGGCCCAATAATTAAGTTGCCTTTATTTCTTTCAAAGTTTTAAAGGAAGAAAGTAATGGGACCCCCACCCCCCCTCCTTCCCCTTTACAAAGGTGGAGGCTCTTAGGGTTGGAAACGCGGCTAGTGTTGTGACCAAGATTTTGTGGGATCAATTTTACAAGAATTTTATTTTCTCATTTTGCTTTTTTTTGTGGATTGGGTGGTGCGAACAATGTTTTGTTCAATATTGTTGTATCATTATTCTAGCTTTTTTTTAGCTTCGTTATATTTCTTCTATTTAATGTTTTGTTTTTGATAGAGAGTACTCATTTTCCATTAAGATTATTTTCTCTCTTTTTTTTTTCTGTTGAAACTTTTAATGAGGTCCGACTTTAAGTTATAGACTTCTGATTCACCCCTGAGGTCTTAGACTTGGAACTTCCTGTTTACTTCATTTTATATTCTCATTATAGAAAAATATAACAAACAACGATTCCTTGATTCAAGTGATATAATTTGTCAAATTAAGCCCATTAGGTGGTAGTGGATAATTGGGCTAAACCTAAACCTTAGTCCATGGTATTAGGCCTTTTCTACATTTTGATACAATGTAACTTGATGAATGATCTTTGTACCTTCATATGGACTTCGCATTCTTTAGGCCCATTTGAGAATATTGTTTCAAGGCATTAACCACGGCCAACACTAAAATTAGTCGGGATGTCTCGTACAAATTTCCATAAATTAATCAGGTCAAATTAAGTTTAATATAATTCAATCAAATTGAAGATTATGGTTTAACTCAAAAGTGGAAGTAGCGACCGCATATTCATTTACCAAGCAACTTTTTTATTTTCTAATGATGAGTGAAGACATTATTACATTATTGACAATTCAGCATCCAAACACCATAATACCCCATTTATGAACAAAGCAAAAAGGGTAAATCGGAGAAAAAAGATAGACGCGATCCTTTATTTCATGCCCAATTCCGGCCGTGGGATTATTGCCACGTGTATTTTATAAACCATAACTAGCAATTATACTTACAGCTTATTACCTTGTATTATTTGATCGATCGAACCAAAAATCTTGATGCATTTTTATGTCATCTTCCGAGATTGAACTGTCAAGCCATAGGACCGTCGAAGCAAAACTGTTTTAGGTTTCTAAATTCCTTCTAGAATACTGTCGCCGTCTTCTCCGATTCTTTGCTAACTGACATTGCTAGGACACACAAACACGTCAGCAGAAATGTTCCATTTCAACGATACACAACAAGAAAACCAACATAGTTTAGTAGCTCTTCAAAGTTGAATGAACAAAATCACACAATTATAGAAACCCTCCCCATTCTAGAAACCGTGAACAAAATATAATTGTAATATTAAAAAAAACATTATTTTATGCTTAAGAAAAACATGAAAGCATTGTTTAATATGTAAAAAGCATAGTCATAGAAAAAACGTTATTTTAAGGGTAAAAAAAAGCACATCCCATCTAGAAAATTAATATTATTATCCATCATCAATCAAGATCTACAGATTATATTGGTTTCTAGTAAATAAAATTAGGAGAGTTTCTAGTTGATCCTCTTATATTAATTGGGACAATTAATCAATCAATTTGACAATTTCCTCTATATCAAGCTATGAAGACATGAAAGAGAAGCAAGAGCAGATATTTGAAATAATTGAAGATTGATCACCTTTTGATGAAGGGGGGAG
The DNA here is from genome assembly GCA_036937905.1 of Salvia rosmarinus. Taxonomy (NCBI): domain Eukaryota; kingdom Viridiplantae; phylum Streptophyta; class Magnoliopsida; order Lamiales; family Lamiaceae; genus Salvia; species Salvia rosmarinus. The sequence continues at coordinate 55,011,460 of CM072814.1, forward strand.
CACGATAAGGTGCATGGTGGCGTTGTTGGGAGGAAGGTGGAGGCGGAGAGGGTAGAGGTTGCCGTTGAAGGGGCTTTTGGTGCAGACGGTGAGGCCGGGGATTCCGAGCTCGTCCTCCAGCCTACTCGCCAATTCATTCACTTGGAAGCCCTTGAATGCAATGCACAGCTCCTCCAACTCATTCTCCACTTCGCCATACTCGTTCGCTACCTGGAAATAGATTAGCCTCCCCTCGCTTTGCTTTCGAGGCGAACCATCCCACTGCATCAAACCATTCATCACAACTCAAATCAATTCAATTCTGTGTCACATATTGGATAATACACTAACTATAAACACACACACACCCAAGAATCATAATCACTAAAATTTCTAGCTGACATTGGACAGAATAATAAGTAAACACACACACACACTAGGAATCATATGAACCGCTTTCATCAGAACTGAAATCAATTCAATTTCTTGTCCAATTTTATACTCCATCCCTCCCTCAATTTACTTACTGGGAATCTTGGGTACGAATTTTAATAAAAATTGTTTAGTGTATTATTATAAATAAGTAAATGCCCTATATTAGTGTATTGTTAAAATAATTAGTGGTGGATCATGTATAATAAAAGGTGTAAATAAGTGGTAATGTTGAAGATAAGAACGAGGGATAGTGGTGGACCGTAAGTGATAAAATGTGTAAATAAATAATGTTATGGAAGATAATAAGTTACGGATATTTTGTTTAATAGTTTTTATAAATGGAATAAGAAGATATTTGGGTGAGTATAAAAAAAAGAAAAGTATGAATACAAATTGGGGATAGGAGGGAGTATGTATAAACACACACCAAGAATAATAGGTGAAAATGGAAATAAGTTAATATTGGACAGTCGTACGAACATACACACACAACAGGAATAATGTGAACTATATTCTTATTTAGCTGAAGATTGAGATCGTTTTAGATATACTCCACACAAATTCCACCATCATTTTTTGAATATTCGATTTTTTTCTTTTAGAAATTCTAATTCTATAATTCGGATCTTCTTCCAATCTCAACCAGCAATTAACAAAACAAATTATCGAAATCGAAACATAAAAAAAAAAGTCACAATAATCTGAATTACCTCTTGTCTGGAAAAACTAGCAGATTTCGACGACTGGCTAGTGGTCGGCGAGGTCGAGTCGGAGGCAAAACAATCCTCCTTCTCCACTGCAATCGGCGGCGGCGGAAGAACCTCCACAACATGAACCTCCCAGAAAATCCAATCCTGCGTCACCGTCCGATGTGGAATGTCATGCGTGACCGAGTTCCTCCACGGCGGCAGCCCGCCGTTCGCCCTCAGGAAATGGCCGTACCTCGTCTTCAGCTTGACGGCGCCGCTCTCCCTGATCGGCTCCCACTCGACGGAGCTGTCGAGGCGCGGCGGCAGCGTCTGCAGCACCTTGCGCCCCGTCATCCCGAGCAGGAACGGCTGGTTCGACGCCGTGAGGTACTTTCCGTAGCAGCTCCGCAGCCGGATTATGGTGTCGGAGTTCTCCACGAACTCGACCGCCCATTTCGCCGATTTGGAGGCGCCGCTGCGCTCCTGCCTGACGGAGACCTCGTCGTCCTCAGCCACGAGGTACTTTCCGTGGGACCCCTTAAGCCGCACCGTCTTCGCGTTCTGAAACAAGTCCATTGCCGACATCCGTGGGCCGATCGAGAGGAGATGATGATGATTCTGTGGATTTTTAGAGAGAAATTTAGTTGAAATTGGTGATGGGCTTTTTGGTGGGGGATTAGCCTAGTGTGATTTGAATGAATTTTAAAACAACTCCTCTAAAAAAGAAGCTTCTAAATTGACTGGTGTTTATGAAAATATCTTTATCCCATTTTGCGGTGTATAAATTAAGAACGTGTGTGCAAGATTTTTAAAAGTTTTTTTTTTCAAATATTTATGAAATCTTCTTGGCATTTTATCGATTTTGATACTTGCTTAATTTGTACTATTAAATGGAAACAATAGTGATCGATTAAGAAAACAAAAGGAAAAATTTGATGACACAATTGATAGAAAGAAGACCCATTTGCATCTGACTATGTAGACTGTATACACTACATCTCACCTATTTTAGGGCAATCTCCATTAACGCATTAAATCACTTACGATAGTCTAATCACTTTAGTGTGAATTGGTATCATGTAATTTTTATTTTATACTATTTGAAATTCTTTCCACGTAATATTTTCAGTGGTGTGCCTTTCTTATAATTTATGTGCTTTTATTTCATCACTAATTAACATAAAAATTGGTGAATTCATGTATTTTTAAATAACATTTTTTGACACTTAATACAAATTATTATTAGAATATAGATTAATAATACGTCATACTGCATAATTCATTCGGTGTATTTATTAAGATACACCATAAATTTTCATTAACTTACCTCTTTTAAAATTATTCTCCAAAGCCTACAATATCAAGAACCACTCCTAAAAAAGAAACAGAGAAAAAAAATCCCACTTAAAATTTTAAATATAGATACCGTCTTACAATGCTTTCACATAAATATTTATGTTTCTAAATTAATGCGTTCGATAATTATTGAAATGATTAATAAAATTAACTCTTTAGGAGTGTATATTATAATCAAGTGTACCATGTCTATGATTGCTATGGTAGAAAGAGCAATATTTGCATGTTTTATGAAATGGTAGAACTTAACCCCAATTAGGCCGTCGTTTTACAAACTAATCCCACAATTAAATTACATGAATATAACTCTATAGTAGAAGGTGGCGTTTGTGGCCTACCATGAATAATCCAACTGATAAATTAATTAATCCAATACTAATAATCTAATAAAATTAAGAAATGAGGTTAATGACCTCCTACGCCATAACCACGCCTTCTTAAAGCAGCACAATCACGGCCGTTCGCTAAAACTAATTATTAATTATGCATGTCATTTTCATTAAATCAGTTATTCTTTTTTTTTTCCTAATAATATTTGTCATTTTTTGTTGGTTGTATATTTTTTAGTGGTATCAGTCTATCAGATAACATTAATTATATCTATAATATTAACTATTAGCAATAATCTTGTGTTGCAATCAATCAACAAATATAATATAAGTGCAATCGATCAAGATCATTAAGATTTTGGGATTTATAGCTTGTAGTAAATCTTAAAATATAATTTATTTCTTCAATTTTCTTTTGTTTGAAAACATAAAAGAAAAAGAAGATTCTAAGCCATTTTTCATGATTGAAATTGTCAACGATAATTTCTCAAAGAAGAAAATAAAAGAAATTAATTGTCAAACGATAAAAACTCTTTTTGAATATCGAGGGGTCACAAATTTAGACCGGCTACAAATGGTGGTAAATAATGTTCTCTATAGTCAACTTTCATATTTAATGTATGAAATTCTGCATGTAGAAATATGTGGATGAGTGAGCATTTTTAATCAAGAGTTAAATTCAATTATATAGCAGTAAACTCAATTTATATACAAAAATCATAAAGAAGAAACGAATATTACTAGATAAAGTCTTATACCATGAACTCAATTTAAAAAATATTGTCGAAAAAGGGGGAAAAACTGTTTTATTGCAATATAATAGACGAATTTTAATTCAAGTTTTAATTTTAACTAAACTTTCAAAATAGTAATAATATCATTACATGTCGGTTTATAGCAAAATATGATACTTGTATATTTTTCCATCCACTCAAAATAATGACCTAGCAAATTAGACACAACTATAGACTTTTTTGGTACATCTATTCAATTAATTTTGCTTGGTCGAGAAAATTGGAGGTAAAGTCGGATTAAAAATACAAATTAGATGTATGTTCATGCATGATTTAACAGTGAACAAAAGTAACATCAGTAATTTGGCATCTAGCCTATTGGCATAATGTCTTCATAGAATTTATTACGCCACCTATTTTCTCCTGTCCTATTCCTTTAGAAGTAGCTCGATCTTTAAAAAATAGATATTCAATCTAGGTATTTTCATCATCTTCTCCAAATTTCTTAAATTTAATTAATTATGAAAATCTTAAATTAGTAGAAACATATATTTGTGGCTTTGTTTATCAAACCAATAAATCATTTGTTAACTTAGCTAAACTCGCAAGAAATATCACGAATTCATGATAATCCATCAAATCAACCAATTAATCTCCAATTAAGTAAATAAAATTCCCAAAGAAAACAAAATAACATTCATTTCCGTATTTGACCTCAATTAAAAAGTTCAGCAAACATACCTTCTTCATTGACCACCATCGCGGCGACGGAGACGGCGAAGCCGAGCCAAGAAACTCCGGACCGAAACCGGCGACTCGAAGCCGATGTCCAGACCCGAAATCTCCTCCGTCACCGACGAGAGGCTTGACACCATCGACCAATACTCCGCCGCCGCCTCGTCCTCCGGCACCTCCACCGCCTCCACGTCCCACACCACCCAATCGCCCGTGGCGGCGACTTGGTGCGGGCTGTCGTGCGTCACGGAGTTCCGCCACGGCGGCGTGCCGCCGTTAGCCCTCAGGTACGTGCCGCCGCACGCCGCCCTCAGCTTCACTTGAAATCCGTCCCTGATTGGCTGCCACTCGATCGTCAAATCCTTCCCCGGATTTTCCGGTAGGGTTTGGAGAACCTTGTGGCCGGTCATGCCGAGGAGGAAGGGATCCGCGGCAGCGGTGAGGTAGCGGCCGTGGCAGCTCTTGAGGCGGATGACGTGGGGGTTGGTGTCGACGAGCTCCACCAGCCACCGCGCCCGCCTGGCGTCGCCGCGGCGGGTTTGCCGCGTCGACGATTGGTCGTCGGCGGCGGCGAGGTATTTGTTGAGGTGGCTCTTGAGCCTCACGGCGGGAGTCTTTGTGAAGAATTCCATTAACTTTTTCACAGAGTTTTTTTGTGAAACTTGTAAATATTATACTAATTGGGGGATTTGTTAAGACATGCAAGAAATTTAAATTAGGTGGGTGAAAAAGAGTTTGTTTGTCGAGTTATAGTAGGGATAATGGCAAATCAAGAATTGGGTTTGTAATAATTATTTTTAATTAGTGCGAGGATTTTGTTTCTTGGTGTGGGAGGTTTTGTGAGATGGTTGAAATTAGGGGAAATGGGAAAGGGTTGACGTCTTGAATGTTATGAAATTTCCAGGTGCTATCATATTTGGAATTGGGTTTTGATAGATAGTTACATGTTTTCACGCGAGCAGGGGAACGTGAACTATATTATATATAGGGGAACAACTAGGGATTTGGGTGGCTTACAGTACCCACAAATTCCTACGACTTTATATAAGGATCGTCAAAAAACAATTGCAATAATATTGTATAAGATCGTTAAAAAACTTTAATCGATCAAGATCCGTCAACAGGTCAAATATTCGAGACCAAATCACCTCCAATAATATATTTATAATTTATTGATTTTAATTAAATTTGAATTCGGATTATGGCTCGTCCAATACATTTTGACATATCAAACTGTCTCACATAGAACTCTCCAAATATGTGCGTGCGTATGCACTGTACGCACGCAACACACTTGTTGAAAGATGTAAGTTGAAACAATAAGTATATAGTACATTAATAATTATACGATGAGAAATAAATGTTAATCAGTTAATTTATTGGTAGAACGCGAATAATATGGCATCCTTTGCACTAAGATTGCTGTAAGATTATGACTTATTTTTATATTATAATGTTACTATAATTTTGTTCGTGCAGTAAGTACTTAAAACTATTATTATCTTTGTGTACGGTTAATAGATAATTTGAGATACTAATTGAAATGATGTGTTCATGCACCGATGCACGCAAAAGGCAAACTGCTTCCGGGACTTATGGGAATGATTAATTTGTTCTGTTTTAATTAAGTATTATTACGCTTTGTCTAAAAAGTATTATTAAGGAAAATGAAATACTATAGATTATGTTATGTAATGCCTTCAATTTACCACACACAATTAGCTAAGCAAGTGTCAATTATGTTATTTTGTGTATTGAAGAAATGTATGAAGAATATGAAACTAATGTTTAAACTTGTGTACAAATATTAGTATTCCGTCATTGGCAATAGCTCAGTATTCGAGTTATTACTATTGTGATGGATATTCGTGCCACTAATCAATATACGTATTTGATAAACTCCGTTTTTGTGTAATAACTTACTATGTATGATAATATCTACCTACACCCGGTGCCATGAAATGATTGAGAACTACAACGGGAAAAATGCGTTGATGAAATTCAAACTTGATATCTATGTCTCAAAATACCCACTTGATCACTGCGTTAATTCAAACTTGATATCTATGTCTCAAAAATCTACGTCCACGGGCGAGAGAGAGTACCCACTTGATCACTGCGTTATTCTCAGAAGGATTAATATTAGGAGGCCGAGGTCTTCGATTAGCTTCACCGACGAGGCGATGGTCGAGGTCTTCGATCGCTTCACCGACGAGGCGATAGTCGAGGTCTTCTCGACCGCTTCACCGACGAGGCGTTAGGCGATGTCCACATCGCTTCACCGACGGGCGTTAGGCCGAGGTCTTCGTCTCGCTTCACCGACGAGGCGTTAGCCGAGGTCTTTGATCGCTTCACCGACGGGCGTTAGGCCGATGTCCATTCTCGCTTCACCGACGGGCGTTAGGCGAGGTCTTCGTCTGCTTCACCGACCAGCGTTAGGCGAGGTCTTTGATTGGCTTCACCGACGGGCGCTAGGCGATGTCCACATCGGCTTCACCGACGGGCGTTAGGCGAGGTCAAGACGAGATTTTTTTCCGTTCTTTGAGCATCGACGCGGATACGATTTAATGCGCATTTAATTGCGCGCGTTTGGATTCCCGATAAAGTGCATATTAGGGGAATGTCTTCCTCGATACGCAATATCTCTTATCACTTGCCTTCTACATTTTTCTCAATTTCAAAACCTCTCGCGCTTTTGCGAAAAACATCAGATTTCGCGCTATTGACGACTTGAAGCCTCTGCCTTCTTCATCGATAACCAAAAGTAAGTAATGGCTACCTCTTCTATTAACGAGTCTTCTCGATCGTCAAATCATGTACGTGTCCCCGTCCGGTTTAGTGTCTTTGCACTGCTTTTACCGTATTCATATGCCCCTTTCTGAGTGTAGTCTGCGTTTCCCCTCAGTGGGGGATTGCGGCAAAGTGTCTTCCTTCTCTTCAATCCTAGGTATATCTGATATTAGGGATATATGTTTTCAATATAATATTCCCCTAGTATCGAGTTCGTTGCCCCGTCCGGAGGACAGGGCTTGTGCCCTCCGGATGGTTTTATCACCGTGTCGAGGACGCCTCAAAGCTGGTCTTCGCCTTCCTTTCCTTACGATACGCCGAGTTCCAAGAGATGTTTGGTCTATCTCGCCCAACTCTCGCCGAACTCATTCCGCATATGACCGCCCTAGGTGTCATGCCTATAGGCATAATTTTCCTTTGACCTTAGCGCTTTCTTCGCTTTTGCAATTGAAGGCGGTTCGGGTGGTATTATCTATCACCCGTAGGAAATTCAAAGCCAAAATTAAGTCGAAGATCTCCAACCGCGTAAGTTCTTCTTCCATCGGTTTCGTGGACAATTGAGTTCGCATGGCGATCCGACAAGATCGCCGATGTGTATGTCGACAAGGGCTTCGGTGACTTGGAGGAGATGCTTTGGACAAAATCGCCTTGTTGACGAGGTCTTCTCCGAGGCCGAGCTTGGGCGGGCTCACTTATGATCCTACCTCCACGGTGGAGTCGGTGAAGGGTGAGGCCTCTTCTTCTTCTCTTCTTTTTTTTTCTTTATTTCATGAGTTACGATTGATGGGAGAGCTGTGACGAGCTCCAGGCTCGCCTTTTGGAATTGGAGGAGGCGTTCGAGGTCGCCAAGGAGAAGGCCAAGGTGATAGCCGAGGAGCATGCCGAGTACGAGGAGGTTATCCACCGAAATGGTGGGATGACGATCCCGGAAGTAGAGGCCAAGGTTGTCGAGGCTGCTGCCCGTTGTTCGAGGTATAGGCGCGAATATGGCCGGACCTCTTGGCAATTTACGGAGCAGTACGCTGAATTGAAAAGGCTCGGGAGCATATACAAAACTGTGATCACTCGACAACCACAACTCGACGACATACTTCGACGGGATGCAGAGGCCTCTTCTTCTCACGAGCTTCGCCTAGAATAAATGAACCACATTATGACGATCCGGAGTGGCGCGCACAAGAGAGGCGTGCTATTGCTCTTGAACGTCGTGGACCCTCCATGCGTCGAGACCGGGCGTCATCAAGTGGTCGAGGCCGAGCTCGCAGAGCTGCATCGCCAGTGACCGAGGTCGCTCGGCCGGCCCGTAATATAGACCGAGGACGAGGTAGAGGTAGGATTAGCATAGATGAGCTCTGAATTCGATTTTTCTAGGGATTGGCTCACTTTTCCCGATCCGCTCCGTCCTCGTAAAATGTAAAATGTAACTCGACATCTTCTATTTAATAAGAATGGTTTTGTTGACTTTGTATTTGAACAAGAGTAATATGCCAAAGTAGTTCGTCCTCGTAGAAATTCCGCTCGAAGAAATCGCTCGCACGTAGGATGGTTCCTTTTTGCGAGGTCGTCGGGAGGGTGGTCCCTTTGTCTACATAGAAACGCTCAAATAAACGAAGGTAGTCGATCTCGCACGTAGGGATGGTTCCTGCTTTTGAGGTCGTCGGGAGGGTGGTCCCTTCGCTCACATAGAGAGAACGCTTGAACGAACGAATGTAGTCCGATCTCGTATGTAGGAATGGTTCCTTTTTGCCGAGGTCATCGGGAGGGTGGTCCCTTCGCTCACATAGAGAGAACGCCGAACGAACGGGCGTAGTCCGATCTCGCACGTAGGATGGTTCTTTTTGCCGAGGTCGTCGGAGGGTGGTCCCTTCGCCTACATAGAGAAACGCCGGAACGAACGGGTAGTCCGATCTCGTATGTAGGAATGGTTCCTTTTGCCGAGGTCATCGGAGGGTGGTCCCTTCGCCTACATAGAGAACGCTTCGGAATGAACGAAGGTAGTCTGATCTCGTATGTAGGAATGGTTCCTGTTTTTTGCCGAGGTCATCGGGAGGGGTGGTCCCCTTCGTCTACATAGAGAGAACGCTTCGGAATGAACGAAGGTAGTCTGATCTCGTATGTAGGAATGGTTCCTGTTTTTGCCGAGGTCATCGGGATGGTGGTCCTTCATCTACATAGAGAGAACGCTTCGAAATAAACGAAGGTAGTCTGATCTCGTATGTAGGCATGCGCGCGTTTAGATTTACATTCGTATGAAACGAATGTAATCTGACCTCCGTCGAGGGAATTTGTCCTCCGTAGAGGGTAAATAATGCGAAGATTAATTATGCATTAGTGACAAGTAGAACTCGCAAAAATAAAGATTTTTATTGATAAAAGATGACGCGACCACCAAATAAGACAGACTCTAAACAGACTTTTAAAATATGACCAACAAGACTCGACCCTCGACACTTATGCATAATATTTCTTCGGATGGACGATGTGCCATGCGTTGGGTAATTGCTCACCGACAATTGAGCGAGCTTATAGCCCCTTTGCCGAGGACTTCGTCGACCAGAAGGTCCTTCCCATGTGGCTTCCGCTTGCCGAGTGCTGGCTTTGTCGACTTCATTATGTCGAGTACGAGGTCGCCCACTGAATTGTCGGTTTTAACGCTACCGGTTGTAATACCGAGCTACTTGTTGCTTGTGCCGAGCTTCCTCGATGTAGGCGAGGTCTCTTTTCTTCGAGTAGGTCTAGATCACCGTAGATTTTCCCCATTTGCTTGGCGAGAAGTCAATGGTACGAGGACTCGGTACTCGATCTCTGCGGGGATTTATTCTTGTAATGACACAAACTTGAGCATAAGAAACGAAGGTGCTCTCACTATTGAGGGTAAATAAATAAATAAAAAGGGGTGTGTGATATAGTTGGGGGAAAAGGAATTTTTTGGGTTTGATTTGGTCCTCATATAGTGGGTGAATAGCATTGTCTCCACACACACACACGATGGTCTTAAAATAAAAGCAGCAGATTCTCCATTTCCTAAATATTGCAGTCCAACATAAATGGAAGTCATTTTGTGCAACCAATAAGTGTCCCACCCCCACTTACATATATTTCTGTAGCACATTACAATATCTTGGAAAAAATTATGGTTCGAATCGAGAAATTTGAGAGGAATGATTTATTCTTTCCATCCCAAATAAATATTTTTTTTTACTTTAAAAAATTGTAAATTGAGAAAGTGGATAAATTACTTTTATCTATCCTTTATTATTGTATGGAAAATTCAATAATTAGAGAATTAGCATTTAAGATGAGGTTAAAATGACAAGTCTGATTTTTTTTAATAGAATTCTAAAATTGAACACTTACTAAGAAATAAATTTTATTTCTAAATAGAATACTTATTCGGAGATGATATGAGTGTTTCCAGAGGCTGCATCTTGTGTTGATTTTAATAAGCTTCAAAATTGTCGGAGTATAATGCAATGAAAACTAACTGATTTAATTTTTTTTAGTATTTTAGTAAAATTCTTATGGAAAAAATATATATACCCCCTCTGTTCTTTTTTAAGTGTTTCATTAATATTTTTTTTTGTTTTTTAATAAGTGTCATAGTTCATAATTTAAAAGTAAAATTATGATGTATTTCCTATTTATTTTTATTTTAAATTTTGATAATTAATTATATAATATTTGTCGTGATAATTTAAATATAAATTTACTTATTTTTTTGATTCATATGATTTTACAATAGTACGATGAGAGTATAAGGGATATTATCAAGTATGGTTTATCTGTCCTGTATGGTTTGCAAGTACGCACCTTAAGTTAGCGGCTGCGGTTCCCCATGATACCAAAAAAAAAAAAGATATTAAAGAGACGTATGATTGATAAATTTTGTGTCCCTCTTCAGCTGTCTTCGGTATCTCAGCACATCTCGAGGAAGTCGGACGAAGCATTTTGTGTGTGTGTTGGCCTAGTGGTAGAGTGGTTAATCTTCAGTTCAAAAGTCTGGGTCGAGTCACCGTGATCTGCAACCTTTAAAATTTCAGTATTAAATTACAAAAAAAACGGTTTTTGTGTGTGTGTTGGTCTAGTGGTAGAGTGGTTAATCTTAGGGCGCTGCCCGGGTTCAGTCTCCATAACGCAACCTTTAAAATTCTGCATTAATTGATAAAAAAAAAATATTCTTTGGAAAATTGTGAAGCCCAAGTTGGAGGTGGAAAAAGTTAGGTAAAGTGCATTTGTGGAATAGGCGAGTGTATTACCACTGCTGTGTGTGCGCGTGGGTCGTGGGAATCTACGTGGACTGTTTATATATCTTCTGGAAGCACAAATTGGAATACATCGACACGCTTTTGCCATGACGGAGTGACGACTCATCTATCTAACTTTGCTACGTAGCGGAAAACGTTTGCAACGCCGGGGATTATTCGCATTTTCGTTTTATTTTATATTTAATAAGAAATTTTATCTTTTCAAGTTTGAAAGATAATCATGTATTAATTTAGGAAATAAATGATTCAAAGTATCAATTTGGAATTTGAATATTGAAATTAATCAGCCTAAATCTCCCGAAACATGTTTTTGTTTCTTAGTTGCTTCTATACTAATTTTGAAGAATTTACCACATAAATATGATCTATTAACAATAAAACAAAATCAAAATGTTTTATTTCCTTAGTCTTAGATTGGCAGTCTTAATCGTGCAAGTCATAAATAATATTTCATCCGTCCCATTTAAAGTGTCTTATTTCTTTTGGCTACGGATATTTAGAATAAATATATAAAATAGTTAATTTTTTTAAAAATGGATAGAATACACGCTTTCTGAAGGGATAATTATTTCCTTAAATGGAATGATAACTTCCAACCATGAAGCAAAATTCTCGGTCCAAATTATTTCCCGAGAGCAATGAGTTGCAAATTCTAAATAATTATCATATATTGTTATTATCAAGGGATGATATATTTTGAATAATATATTATTTATTGGCCCACATTATAATTTATAGATGTATACTGAATGATTGATTAAGTAGCTTATGAGATATTGCGTGAAACAGTAACTAAATTCCTAATGCATCTTGGGTTTGCCATTTGTCGCAATACTTTATGAATTTATCTCCAAATAATCACAACTTCAATCCAATTTCAGCCACGCATTACAGATAGTCAACACTACTCAATTATGTGTGACTGATAAAATCAACACCTCCAACTCTTCTTCCCTACATCATTGATTTTCTCCAACATCACTTCAAATTTTCCAACTCTTGCAGAGACACATATTTTCCCATTTGCTGTTGATTGCTTCTTTATTCATGTTTACTCATATTTCTCGCTCCGGTAGAAACTCAAGACCTGCAATTTTTCGTGCTACAAAGCAATTAAGTGAAATAATTGCAGGATTTAATTATTTTCTTGTGAAAGAGAGAAAGGTCAATTTAAAATCGGAAGATGAACAACTGTTAGTGTGTAGAAGAAGGGAGAAGACTAATGCAAAATGACTAGAACATAATTTGCATGTCAATATCCATTCTCTCGGTTGATTTCACAAAATGAAACAGGACAGTTGAATCAGAATCCAAAAAAAATTCACACCATATTTACATAGTTCTTTTTTTGGGGAGGGGAGGAGGAGGGAATACAGAGAGAGCATAGGCATTAGAAAACCTGGTGGTGACAAATTTTGGGTTGTAGAAAGAGGTAGAAAAAAATAAGGTAGATCTACAGACAGAGAGAAAGGATTAAAGAAAGTAATTTGTAGTGATAGATAAATTTTTATTTTTATTTTGCAATTGGTCATGCAAAGTTTGGGGGCTATACATACATTGGGAGGTTACGGGAGTTTATGCTTTTTGATGTTTTGATTTCTTCAGTAGTAATTTTAATAATTTGGGGGCTATAAAGATAAAATAGTACATTTGTTATTCTTTTATTAAACAAAGAGCTATAATAACTAAAATGATGGCTTTGTATAGAATGACCACCCTTTAGCTAATCTGCTACATGTGGTCTCCAAATTTTTAAGTGATAATATTTTATTCAAATTGTCTTCTGAAAAACAATGCCATATTAAGAGGGTGAGCTTATAGCTTTTGCAAAGTGTTTTGTAAAATAAGCTCATAAACAACTTATAAGTTATGAAAATAAGCTTTAATAGCTTATAAGTTTCCCTAAAAATAAGTTGATCAACCTTAATTTATTTTTTAATAATCTAATAAGCAACAATGAATTTATCAAAATAATCTTATTATGGTTCGTTATTTCCTACATATATACTATCAATTTCACATCTCGTCAATTTTATACTCTTTAACTATGATTTTCTATTGATAACTCACGACTCTTTCTCTAACTTAAAAGTTCAATTATCCAAATATTTTGATAACTTATAATCTCTTAAAATATTACATCTTATAAACTCTTAAAACATCTTATAAACTCTTAATGCTTATAAGTTCTCTAAAATAAACTTAACCAAACACTATCAAAATCTTGTACTAGGGAATTATCCATTTTGATTCCTTCATAGAACAAGTGGACAAGAGCCTAAAACTATATTTAACATTGGAAATTTTTGAGCTTTTTAACTTTTATCTTGGCCGTACTAAACCATCATGTTTTATGATGTCACTTTTTAATGGACGCTTTAACAACTCTTTTATTGTTACTTTCATGCGTCCATAGATTTTAATCACCTCTTGTAGATTTATTGTTTTCAATGGCATTAGTATGTAGATATTAGTAGGGCTGGAAATTTTCGACACGATACAAGAACACGACACGAACACGCACGAAACTAACAGGTTAGTGTTCATTCTTATCGTGTTCGTGTCCTTATCGTGTCGACACGATAAGAACGCGATAATTTCATGTCGTGTTCGTGTAACCCGATAATTTTCGTGTTGCATTCGTGTTCGTGTCGGATCGTGTCGTTTTCGTATAATTCGATAATATTTATATATATTTAATATTAATTTAATTATATTTTATATATTTTTATTTCTTTTATTTATTTATTTTCTAATTTTGATTTAAATTTATTGTTTCATGTCGTGTCGTGTCGTTATCATATCGTGTCAACACGAAAAAAATCGTGTCATATTCGTGTCCGTGTCGTGTTCATGTCAGTACATTTCGTGTCGTGTTCGTGTTCGTGTTCGTGTCGGACATATCCTTAACGGGTCGTGTTCGTGTTTGACCTTATCAGGTCGTATCGTTATCGTGTCGACACGATAATGATCCGACACGCACGAATTGTCAGCCCTAGATATTAGCCACTAAAAGTCGTCAAAATTAAAAATAAAGTAAGCAAAGTTTCATAATATAGGTTTGAAAGGTCCATGCAACTAAAAAAGAATTTCGCCCATGACATTAATTATAAGGTGTATATAATTTAACTAAGCTTAGTTACCACTAGCAAATTAATGGATTTACCTATATTTCAATCAGCGTCTTCATATTTTCATATAACTAGTTTTTCACCCGTTGCGATGCATGGGTATAAGCTGTAATTGTTTTTTTTTCTTAATATACACTATTAACAATAATTTTATAATTTTTGAATTTATAAAAATACATGAAAATTTATTTGGATTCATTTAGATGTATGATGATATTTTTGTTTAAGAATTGATTTATAAATATTTTTTATCATACCATATTTGTTAGCAAAATATATCAATTGAAGTATAAATAAGTTTTAGTTCAATTTATCATAGCTTGTGATACATTGATAATAAATAAAACAATATGAACTAAAAAATTAGAAATCAAATTATTAATCAAAATAAAATTAAAATTTGAATATAAATTTCTAAACTAATTTTTTTGAAACACCTCCTTATACACAATGTTCATAGCATATATATTATTGTTATCATATTTGTCGTATATATATCAAGATTATGAGACCACTATAGCTTCGTACTCTTGAAATAGCAACATAAAACTGATCATGAGAGAAAGCTGGTTTAAAGAAAAATTCCAATGTATGATAGTGATTATCCTGACTTTTGTTGATAGTCTTTTTCTAATTTTTTAAACAACTGAGGAGACCGTAAAGCTTGATCATGATAATATACATAAAATGTTAGACATGTTACCATAAATATTCATAGTACTTCGGAGCTATATTTTCTACGAATTTTAAAACGTAAAAAATCCTTAAATTCAGTTGATTAAACAACATTTTTACCACTTATGTTAAAACATATAATTTCAATTTGTTTTATATTTACATATATTTAAAATAATTTATTTGTACGTAAATTTTCAACATAAATTGTTTTTACAATATACAATGCAAAAATATATTATAAAAATAAATGATTAATATATTATAGATATTTAATTTAAAATATATATATATATATATATATATATATATATATATATATATTGGGTTCCGTATATATATATATATATATAGGTTGTTCCCTAGCATCTTGGTCCCGTGATAGTATGTAGACTCAATCTAGACCACACATTTTGAACACTTGGGCGCACTAAAATTTGACACGTGACAACCCATTTTTCGCTCGGGGCAAAATGGGACGCACCAATGGGCGCCGGGTGCCCGTCCGACGCTGGGTAGGGGAGTCCGTGAGCGTTGGGGTCTCCGCGGATAGACGTGTTGACGGGCCGGAATCGTCGGTTTAGGGCGGGCCAGCGGTTCGGCGGTTCAAAAGTGAAGGCCCTAGCCCGCCCTACGTACTAGATGGCGGTTTAGGGCCGGGCCTGAGCCAGCGGTCCCGGTTCGGCTCGAACCGCCGGTTTAGGGCCGAGCCCGGCGGTTCGGCCTGTTCGCGCAGCGATTTTGTATCGATCCGTTCTCTCTCGTTCGAGCTCGATTTTCGATCCGTTTGCGCTCACGAACTCGTATCGCGATATACTTCAACTCTTATGAAGGTAAAATCTCCAATTCTATCTCAATGTTTCTGAAAATTCAATCAAATATGCAACAAGTATCAAAGTCCAAGATTT
This sequence comes from Salvia rosmarinus, assembly GCA_036937905.1. NCBI lineage: Eukaryota > Viridiplantae > Streptophyta > Magnoliopsida > Lamiales > Lamiaceae > Salvia > Salvia rosmarinus. The sequence goes on from CM072814.1 coordinate 55,027,486, forward strand.
TAACAAACTTTTAAGTTTTAACTTTTAACTTTTAAGTCTAAAGCTTAATAAACTTGTAAATATTTTTAAATTTGTAAAATTTGTAAACTACTAAACTTGTAAATATTTTTAAATTTGTAAGTGATTTTTTTATGTTTGAACTTGTAAATACTTTGCATTTGTTAAAATACGTATAAATATAAAATATGTGTCAACACTTTGCATTTTTAATAAATGATGAGTAAAATTACATAAATCCGTTTATGGCTTTTTACATAGGGATGAAAAAATAATAATAATAAAGGACTTGAGCTCAATTTAATTTCTAAAATTGAGTTGCCTACATATCCTCATAATCATAGAGGAATCAAAGTCCATGTAGTTCTTTTAATTTCTAAATGCTCTACTCCGCCTCCGCACCGATTCCGATCGATCCGTTTCGGTGAAGGCCTCGTCTTCGCTCTCGTTACCATCTTCCCATTGTGGTTCTTGAGCTCTAAGGTCGGCCTACACCAATCATCGAGCAACATTGTAGCTTCATGTTCGCCGGCTTCATGTTCTTCTTCTTTGATCAAGCATTAGTCCTCCAATGCTAAATGCTTGTTCAACGGATACGATGGATGCCGGACGGCAAATAACTCATTGCCATGATTGAGAGGATTGGGTACTCTCTTTCTTCGACCACCACTTCAAGACATCGATCGAAGGACCGCTATCTTCAACACCAAAGACAAAAGGAGTTTGTAAATATATATCTAATTCACTATTACCTTGTCCTCTCGGCCTTTGAATGTTCTATTTTGGTACATCAAGTCATTTGTTGCACCAAAGGATCAAACTCATTCATATCAAAAGGAAAATTAATCGTAGACATCATAGAAGAAGGAGGTGGAGTTTGAATATCATCATCACTACCATATTTCGACCTATATTCTTGAAAAGACTTCTTAAATTCTTTTCAAGATTATATTTGATTTGATCTACATCCGGAGATCAAAATAAACTAATTCTCCTTCTATACTAGCACCTTGAAAATCCATTTGCCTAAAAGCATCATAATAAACATTAAGCATTTGACAAGTACCATCATATTTCCATTTAGGATCTAAACACTTAGCAAGCAAAAAAATTGTAGGTATCTCCAAAATATTTTAGCCACTTTTGAACCATAAAATAAATTACACCACATAAAGATGGTTTACTAAAACAACTACGAAAAGACATGGCAATATGCATGCAATGTTCTAAAACCATAACGGAAGTGCAATAATAAACTCCGATAATTGTTTCGTTGCACCATGAAATACCTTTAACAATCGATATAAATCCATGCAAGCATCCCAATGAGACTCATTAAGATGTAATTGAATAGATGTAAACTCTTTTCTAAAAATCACATAAATGACCCTTATATGAAATAGTACTATTAAGCATTTCATAAGTAGAATTCAACGATGAAAACATCAAATTTGAAACATGTATAAGCAATATTTTTATCGACAATATTTTTGCCATTTCTTCCCACAAGTTTTTGAAGCATGCAAACATTTGATAGCATCTCTAATAGGACTAACGGAATCTTGAAAATACTAAGTGCATCTTGAACACATAAATTTAAAATATGACAAATGCATCTAGAATGAAAGTATTTTCCTTCAAAGAAGGTGCGCATGCTTCATAAGTTGAGGAATACTAGCGGTGTTTTCCGAAGCATTATCAAAACCAACGGAAAAATTTTATTAATCAAAGAATACTCATTTAACACACCAATTATAATATTAGCAATACTTAAAGCATTATGAGGCTCTTCAAACTCTCTAAAAGCAATTAAGCGTTTTGCATAACCCATTTCGAATCAATCCAATGACAAGTAATACCCATATAAGAATTCTTATTATAAGCATCCGTCCAAACATCGGCACAAATAGAAACTTTATGACCTAAACGAACCAAATATTTCTTTAAATCATGTTTTTTTTCCATGCATTGTCTCCTAATCTTCTTAAGCATAATACTTCTACTAACTTTGCATGCATTAGGATCAAGTCCCTCTTTATAACATTCTTCATACGTAACTCTATCGGCATAATTAAAAGGGAGTTTTTCCATAGCACAATATCTAGCCATCGCATCTTCATATTTTCCCTTATCAAATTTAAATAAAGTGGGCGTGCAGTTGTATAATATTGAGAAGGGTTTTAATTTGAGCTTGGTTCGTTGATATTCCATACTCATGAGGATGAGAACCTCCATGTGCCTATTGAGCGTTCGTAACCTCATTTCTCGATCCATTTGTAGGTTTTCGTGCAATAGTTGCAATAAGCAACGTGTCTCTTTCGACCGTCGGGAAGAGGTGCTTCGCCTAGACTTCCACTTTTCTAAAGAAAATATAACAAGATATTGTAAGAACTATGAACATGAAATTAAAATTGTGAAACTAATTTGTAAGAAACGTAAAATTTACGTACCTAAAGTGCTTCACAAAACGTTGGACTTAAGTTCCTTTGATTTTGGTGGTTGTGGCGGTGTATCTTGGTCAAAGTCGTCATATTCTTCGTCGCCTTCTTCATCGTCGTCTTGGTCGTTCGAACTCGTCCACCGAAATTGGGACTTCTTTCCATTCGATGCACCATTTCAACAAATCGAGCATCTTCTTGACAGTAACCTTCGGCAACTTGCTTGAGATTTCCTCGCCGCTAAGGCCCTTCGTGAACGTTGAGTTGGAATGTCTCCTCCTCACTGGAGCTCCTTCATCGCGGCCTTTCCTTTCCCTTGTTTAATCGTTTAAAGAAAGACATGATGATTGATGAAGTGAGAAAGTTTGAGAGTTTAGAATAAGAATGAGAGATTGAGAGCTTGAGAACTTGAGAGATTGAGTTTGAGAGTGAGAATGAGAGCTTGAAAGCTTGAAAATTAGATGTAAATGAGTGAATTAAGGTTGAGAAATGAGAGATTGAAGTGAGGATAGAGTTAGGATGATGGATATATTTATAGGAGTGATTTTGGGGTGAAAATCGAAAATAGCCATTTTCTAGCCGTTTAGCCGTTGGGACCGCGGTTTAGGGCGGACCGCGGTTCAACGACTCTAAAAGCCCGCCGGTTCGGCCCCAGCCCACGACCCGCGGTTCGACCCTAGGCCGCCCGGTTCCAACGGTTATAACCGGACCGGCGGTTCCATCAACCCGCCGGTTCGGACGGCGGTTAACCGTCGATTCGGGCGATTTTGCATGAACCGAGCCCGCCTGAAGCCCTGAATCACGGTTCGGTTCAGGCCGTTGACCGCGGTCGGGCCCGAACCGTTGACTTTAGGGTCGACCTGAGGCCAGCCCGACGGTTCGGAAAGCCCATACACGTCTATCCGCGACGCCGAGTTTGGGTTGATGCACAATAAAACATGATAATGCATACGAAATAACATGACAATGCATTTAAATGAACATTAAATCGCATCGCGCCCAACCGGTCTTTGAGTGCGATGGGCGCGGCGGTAGGGATGTTGGGTGGGCTCAGGCCGGGTAAGGCGTTGGGTGCCGCCATTGGGTAGAGGCGTTGGGTTTGGAAGAGTCATAACAAAACACAAAAAATGCGTATGAAATAACATAACACTGCATTAACTTGAACATAAAATGCATCGCGTCCAACCGTATTGGGTGGGAGCAAGCGACTGGTGTGTTTTTCATACGAGAAAGAACGCACGTTAGGCACACCCGAAACCTGGCGCGCGCCAAGACACCGGGCGCGAGCTCTAATCACATGCATTATTCTCTTCAATCGCATGCATTTTTTGTTCATTTCAATGCATTATCCTGTTCAACTAAATGCATTGTTTGTTTTTCGCAATCACATAACAAATCAAATTACTAATCTACCCTTAATGAAGCGAAAATTAGCGAAATTAAGCTTAAAAAGTCTGAAAAGTCTGAACCATAGGATCTATTAGATGAGTGGATGAGATTGAGTACTACATACTATCTGGGGCTTGGGTACTATATGATCTATTCTCTCTATATATATATATGATTTAAGGATGGGAATAAGGTCATCATGTGTGATTATAATAGCTTAATTTTTTGTGTCATTATTTATGGTATGAATAAACATATGAAAATCATCATATTTCTTTCCACCATTTCATGTGTATGCAAGACGTGTTTTACAATAAATTTTATAATTATCGTTAAATCAATCGAACATCACATAAACGTTTTGTATTGATTATTTTTAACAAAGCTTACTCCTTGCAACAAAAGAATCCATAGACTAATCTAAAATAACAATCACACATGCCCAAAAGAATAATTTGATAAGTGCCAAAAAATAGAAAATAAAAATTAACAAAATAGCTGAATACTACAACAATCAATGAGAAGAATAGATAAAAGTATAATATGAGATTTGATATCGTCATTTTTTGACAAAATGAGTATTATCCAATAGTAATGACATAAATTTATTATTCATTGTCCGGTCAATATGCATAATATAAAATTGATAACTCTTGTAAAAAGAGTTATTTATTACTTTTTCAAAGCTTTTGAAGTGAAATTTGATGCATGTTTTGTGTTGTTTTTTCGTTGTTCTTCTTTGCTTTGTGTCGTGTTTTGCTTTGGTGTTCGCTTGTGTTGGAGAGTTGAGATAAAGAAACATTTCGAGTAAATCAAGCTAAGTATGCAAGAAAAGAATTTATGAAAGTGTTTTGTTCGCTTTTGTGCAGAAAAATCTGTTGCTGGCATTTTTCTACAACATCACTCTTACAGATGGCTGGAATGAAAATTGTGGAAAAAATGGTGGGGACCACTTTACAGAACAAAAAGGAATCTGAGGTGGAAGCATATGGACACCTTTCAACTAAAATCCAACGGAATGAAGGGGAGCGCCTAATTGGAGGGCAACTTAGTCACTTTAGCATGACAAATGAGGAAACATATCCCCTACCTTCCCAAGTGACAGCCGCAATATAAATGGAAGAAAAACATGATATTGAAAAGGGGAAGCATTGAATAGAACAGAGGGTAGAGAAGGAAGCTGTGATCGAGACCAAGAAAGAAGAAGCCTACATCCTAGAATCGTTCTCTTTTTCTTCCTTACTATATCTGCTTTGTAAATCTCATTTTGCTGTAGCACATGGATTATTTGGAGCTTGTATTTTCTATTTTAAACTCTAACATTAGCTAGAGACTTTGAGACTTGGATTGTTGATGCACTCTATGTCTTAACTTATAAATTCATAGCACTTTATTCTAGTTAATTTTCACTGTCCATTCATCTATTTCCCTTGTTATTTCTTGTTTGTGATTGGCCATCTCCTTCAAGATACATAGCTTATTTCTTAATGCTGGAAAGGTCAAGAAAAGTAGACTAAGATGAATGGCATAAGGTTTATTAGCATAGGAATATGTTGTTACCTTATGTGATCATTGTGAAATGTGCTAAAAATATGAGTATTTGAACCTTTTTAAGTATAGGAATATATGGTAATAGGTGAATGATATAAAACTTAGGATTTGAAAAGATTCTAAGATAATATGTGAAATCACGTCGCTGTGAACAGATGCTAGAATATTGTTGCAACATCAGTTCTGTTTAAAAGACATAGAAGATGTAATGCCCCGCGTCGATAAATAGATTATATCGAATTATTAACTTTTAACGACTTCACTGAAATCGTGTTTTAATATATCGAATAATTGATTTATCACGTACTCGATGAACGAGAATCGTTATCGAATTAAAAAAATTAACCAAAGTCGAGAATTTATGAAGAAACGTGTCGAGCCAGATAAATTATATCGCGATATATGTCGCATCGCACATTTCCAAAATTTACATCAACCTTTTTGTACCTTTTCAGCCAACCATTTTAACCCTTACCATCAAATAAAATTCAACCTCACATCCTACCCTATTACCTAATTATTAGCTGGTACTTGAATAATAGAAAGCATCATTAAAATCAAAATGATGCACCTTGTAATGCCATTCGGCAGTTTTCAATCTAACAAAAAAGGGGGGAAGATACTTATTCAAGCATTCAAGGTAATTTTAAAACCCATTTCATTATGTAAACATAAATTATTCAAGGACTCATACCACTTCCATTTACAACAACAAGAATTCAAGCTCAGCAACCCAGTACCATCATTTCATCCCATCAAATAAGGTTTGAATCCATTTTTCCAACCTCAGTTCAATAAACATTGCAAAATAGTAGCTAGTTACAATAAATGTGTAGGGAAAACTGGGTTTAGCCCTCTCCCGAGGATCTATCTTGGATGTTTAATTCACCATACATTGATTATATTCCTAGCATGCGTCTATGTAATTAATTGCAACACGTAGGGGTTTTCTCGTGTTTACCTTTGAATCTGTCGAGGTGGATCGGGATAGAGACTCGTGCTTTGACCTTCTGGACTATATCCCGGTTGCCCAATCTCCAACGTCGAGTGAGGACGATCTATGGAGAATGCTACAAAAATCACCCTAATCCACTTGGTACAATTTTCGAGAACCCTCACAAAGCTCTAGTGATGGACGAAAATTTGGTGTGTTAATATGAGGATTAGCTTTGATCTTATCTCTTACCTTATATTTATAATGCATTACCATAATCCCATTAGGAAAGGATCCATGCATATCCCATAAATATAATAATATCCTTATGGATAAAGAGGATCAAATCCTTGCCTTAGAGGGTAGGGGGCGCCGATTTCCATGTAGCTACGGGCCTGGATGGGCCAGCCCAGAGATCAAATGCAAGGAATAAAGATGGGCCTCAAATAAATTAATTATCTTATGTTCAGCCCAGAACATAAATTAATTTATAAACATTCATTCATGACACTAGAGAATAAATGCTGACTTACCCCTTTATTACCGAAGGTGAGCCGGGCTTGCACTTAGACATTACGAATCCCCGTATTTAAGATATCGCACGTCCATTAATTATTTAGAGCATTTTGACTGCTTAAAATAATTAATATCTTTAATTCCTTAAGTAGTACCACTCAACCTTATTATTGTACTTGAGATTGTAGGGAAAACTTATTTTAACCCTCTCCTGAGGATCTATCTTGGATGTTTAATTCACCATACATTTATTATATTCCTAGCATGCGTCTATATAATTAATTGCAACACGTAGGGGTTTTCTCGTGTTTACCTTTGAATCTGTCGGGGATGAACGAGATGAACGGATCGAGACTCGTGCTTTGATCTTCTGGACTGTATCCCGGTTGCCCAATCTCCAACGTCGAGTGAGGACGATCTATGGAGAATGCTACAGGAAATCACCCTATCCCTCTATGAATTTTCGAAAATTCTCTACCAAACTCTCTTGGAAATTCTCGAAAATAATGCTATAGGAAAGATGAGGATTAACCTTGATCTTATCTCTTACCTTATATTTATAATGCATTACCATAATCCCATTAGGAAAGGATCCATGCATATCCCATAAATATAATAATATCCTTATGGATAAAGACGATCAAATCCTTACCATAGAGGAGATAGGGGCGCCGATTTCTGTGTAGCTACGGGCCTGGATGGGCCAGCCCAGGGATCAAATGCAAGGAATAAAGATGGGCCTCAAATAAATTAATTATCTTATGTTCAGCCCAGAACATAAATTAATTTATAAACATTCATTCATGCCACTAGAGAATAAATGCTGACTTACCCCTTTATTACCGAAGGTGAGTCGGGCTTGCACTTAGACATTACGAAACCCCGTATTTAAGATATCGCACGTCCATTAATTATTTAAAGCATTCTGAATGCTTAAAATAATTAATATCTTTAATTCCTTAAGTAGTACCACTCAACCTTATTATTGTACTTGAGCTAACTCAACCTGCAGGGTTTAGTACAATAAACCTTTTGAGCTCCTTAAGGGGACGTCATCATCCTAAACGGATACGGTGACTCGTCTGATAACTAGCATGACATACAAGCACTGCCACAACCCAAGATGCGGAGAATATTGGGTTAGAACATATAACCCTCACCCATAACAAGTCAAAGTGATGGTCAGCAACTCATACTCACCTAATACTTTATCGAGGTTTAGATCATCGTAAGTCACCGAGATCTTGGTTCTTCACGACGGTCAGATAGAAGAACACATCTCACCGTGATCCATCAATACGTCAGAGACATACCAAGCATAGACAAGCAACCAAGTCAAGTCACTTCTTATCTATACACAGACTATACCGACAACTCGTCCTCAAGTTGTCTCACCGTGATCCTTTTATATCTCATTAAGCTTGACCAATCATACATACTACGTGATCTTCTACACACCGTATGATCTAACTTATATGAGATAAGGGGACACGAAATATGCAATCAAGTAATCAATTCAGATAGGAGATTGTAATAGTGGTAACGAGAAACATTGTATACAAGCTCAACCAAAACCGCTTTCGATACAAATCCAACAATCTCCCACTTATACTAAAGCAAACTTTTAGTATACAATGTGTCTCTACTAGCTATTACAAACAAAACCATCACTTTGCTTCTCCCACTTATACAAAAGTTTCCTTTCTAAGTGGGTGCCATCAATCGCAATCCAGTCCTCGAGCGTGCAATCTTTTCAATCAAGACGCCCCTCGCCTTCTCGTATGACACGGTACTTTCTCTATGACTTTTGCGGCCTAGAGAGGTAGTTCTTTTGTGAATGGATCCGCTAGGTTATCCGTCGGTATCAATCTTTTCAATCAGACGAAACATTCCTCTCGTCTCACGATTTCTCGTATGACATGGTACTTTCTCTCTATGTGTTTGGTCGTCTTGTGGGTCCGTGGTTCCTTCGAGTTTGCAAGCAACCAAGTCAAGTCACTTATCTATACCATGCACCGACAACTCGTCCTTAGTTATCACACCATAAACTATGATACTCTTGGGAAAACCATATAGGTACCACACCTAGATCCATGAGGTAGTTCTTGAACCATAACTAGCATGACATACAAGACCGCCACCACCCAAGATGCGGAGAATATCAAGTTAGAACATATAACCTCACCCATAACAAGTCTCGAGACGCTTAGCTTATCTATACAAAGCCTATACCACAAAATATGCAATCAAGTAATCAATTCAGATAGGAGATTGTAATAGTGGTAACAGAAACATCAGATACAAGCTCAACCAAAACCGCTTTCAAGATACAAATCCAACAATCTCCCAATTATACTAAAGCAAACTTTTAGTATACAATGTGTCTCTACTAGCTATTACAAACAAACCATCACTTTGCTTCTCCCACTTATACAAAAGCTACATATTCTTTCTCTCTATGTGTTTGGTCGCCTTCCATGGTAGAGTCCGCAATGCATCGTCCGCAATGCATCGCCGCTTTGCACTCACCGGATACGGCTCCACCTCCCAAGGTAAACACATAGCCGAGGTAGACTTTTTCTCATCACGGTCGACTTGGAGATCCAGTGCAGTGTAACCCAAAGGCATTAGACTATCTTCATGGTAAACCAAATTTATAATCTCGAGTCCTTTTCGTGTACTTGAGTATATGCTTTACAAGTCCAATGAGCTTGTCCATGGTTAGACTGATATCTTGCTACTATGCCTACCGCATAGCAGATATCGGGCCTCGTACATAGCATTGCGTACATGAGACTTCCTACGGCGGAAGCGTAAGGAACTTGTCTCATTTCCTCTATCTCCTTTGCAGTCATAGGTGACTGCTCCTTAGATAAAGGAACGCCATGTCTGAAAGGTAGCAATTCTTTCTTGGCGGTCTTCATACTAAAACGAGTAATCACAGTATCAATGTAAGACGCCTGAGATAAGCTCAACATTTTCCTCTTGCGATCTCGGTAAACCTTGATCCCAAGAATGTACGGTGCATCTCCTAAGTCTTTCATTTGAAACTGATCGGATAACCAACTCTTTACGTCTGATAACAACTTCACATTGTTGCCAACTAGAAGGATGTTATCTACATAAAGTGCAAGAAATACCACATCACCGTTGACATCTAAACGATACACACAACTCTCGCTAGGCAACTGGGTAAATCCATATGACTTTACCACCTCGTCAAAGCGTAAGTTCCAAGATCGTGAGGCTTGCTTAAGCCCATAAATGGACTTCTTAAGCTTCCATACTAGATGCTCTTCATCCTTCACCACATAACCTTCGGGTTGCTGCATATAGATGTCTCTGCCTTCCTCAAGGTAACCGTATAAAAAAGCGGTTTTCACATCCATTTGCCAAACCTCAAGGTTCAAGTGGGCTGCTATGGCCAGAAGAATTCTAATGGACTTGAGCATTGCTACAGTCGAAAAGGTCTCATCGAAATCGATGCCCTCAATCTGAGTGTACCCTTTCGCCACAAGCCTGGCTTTAAAAGCCGAAACCTCTCCATCTGAATCTCTCTTCCTCTTGTATACCACTTAATACCTATGGCTTCCTTGCCATCTGGTAGAGGTGTCTTTTCGTATACATCCATAGCTGTTATGGACTCAATTTCTAAGTCCATAGCGGTGTGCCATGATCTTGCATCAATGTCTTGTATCGCCTCGCTGTACGTCCATGGGTCGATTATTGCTGCTCGCTTCCGGGACTAAACCAAGATTCACCCACGAACATAAATCACTCGGGTTGACGAACAACCCTCCCACTACGACGAGGCGCTACGGGCACAATGGCAACGGTGGGTGCAGTAACTTGTGGTTCTCAATCTTGCACAACTTGCTGGATAGGAGCCACTTGTACGGCCGGTATCTCCAGTGGAACTCGACCCACTTCAATTTCTTGAAGTATCTGGTGTCGATCCTCCCACTGAACCGACATCTCGCACCTTTGGCTTAATCGATGGTGGAATACGATCATCTTCTAATTCCTGAAGAATGATTTCAACTTTGGATTTATGGTTTGTCATATAATCCTCTTCTAAGAATCGGGCATTAGTGCTAATAATGACCTTCTGATCCTTAGGACTATAGAATAAACCACCTTTCATCCCTCTAGGATACCCAATAAACCACCTTGCGTCGGATCTAGCCTCCATCTTGTCAGCCTTCTTGTTCAGCACATGTGCTGGACTGCCCCATATCCTTATGTGGCTTAAACTCGGCTTGCGCCCAAACCACAATTCGAAAGGGGTCTTTTCGACTGACTTGGATGATACTAGATTTAGCAAGTATGCCGCCATTTCTAAGGCATACTCCCAGAACGAAATAGGCAATGCTGCATAACTCATCATTGATCTAACCATTTCCAAAAGAGTCCTATTTCTTCGCTCTGACACACCATTTTGCTGTGGTGTGCCTTGTAGTCTTGTTGGTAATCCCACACTTCACTAGATAGTCCATAAACTCGTTACTGAGGTATTCGCCACCGCGATCAGACCGCAGTGACTTGATACTTTTACCAAGCTTCGTCTCCACTTCCGCCTTAAACTCTTTGAATTTCTCAAAGCATTCAGATTTGCGGTGAAGCAGGTATACGTATCCGTACCTTGAGTAATCATCAATGAAAGTGACAAAATACTCGTACCCTCCACGAGCTTGTGTGGACATCGGTCCACACAGGTCAGAATGGACTAGCTCCAACACTTCTTTGGCTCTATAACCTTTCGTTTTGAAAGGTCTGGTCGACATCTTACCTTCTATACAGGATTCGCAGACTGGGAACGGAGTAACTGTTAGATTACCCAACGCTCCATTCTTAGCTAGTCTTTGGATCCTATTTAGATTGATGTGACCTAATCTAAGATGCCAGATAAATGTGGTGTCATCTTGCGAAGAAAACTTTTTCTTTTTAAGGTTTGTAGATGATGCAACATAGTTATAGGTATTATGTTTAGCAGAAATAGTATAAAGCGAATTATATAATGTGCCAACACAGATAACTTCGTCATTTCTTATGATAGAAACACCACTATCAAAAATAATGAATATCCATGAATAAATAATTTCAAACCGAAACAAGGTTTCACTAAAAATCCGCACATATAAAACATCTTTCTATACTGAAACCTGCTCTATCAAAACATAAAGTAACATCTCCGACCGCAACGGCCTCGACTTTCGCCGCGTTGCCCATGGAGATCGGTATCTCGCCATCATGCAGCTCCCTTGTCCGCAGGAACCCTCGCAGGTGTATCAAACATGATCGATCGCACTCGTGTCTACTACCCAAGAACGGGTAGAACAAGTAGCTAAACATGTTTCATTACTAAAGCAAATGGCGCACTGAGCCTTGAGCATAGGGCACTTGGCCTTCCAATGCCCGCCTTGCCAAGACTTGAAGCACTTGCCCTCTCCTTTGGCTTTTTAAGCCTCCGGTGGCGAGCATGTTCTTGTTTCCATTACTCCCACTATTTCCTCGCTTCTTCCACCTTTGGTGCCCTTTTCTTTTCCATTATGCAACGGAAAATTTGGCCCCTAGATGTGCTAGCAAGAGCATGTGCCCTTTACCCATGACTCCTTCCGCGCCACGAGATCATTAAGCAACTGACTAAGCGTATACTCGGTCTTGCTCATGATCGCGTTCACGCAAAAATTCTCAAAAGACTTGGGCAGTGTGTTGAGGATAATATCGACCTTGGATTCGCCGTCAATACCTCCTCCCAGCTAATCAAGACTATCCATGAGATGAGTCATGTGGGAGACATGTTCATGGACCGAACTTCCTTCTTCCATCTTACACGACAAGATTTCTCTCATTGTGTGGAAGCGGACTGTCCGATCCGATTGCCCAAACTAACTCTCGAGACTTGACCATATTTCAGTCGCGTCTACCATCGACTGATGCTGCAGCTGCAAGCCTTTGGACATTGTAGTCATCATATATCACTTGGCCATATTGTTCGACTTATGCAAAAGTCTGCTTGACTCTCGCTGCTCATTAGTCGATGCGTGAGTAAGGGCATCGGGTTTAGGAGTAGTGAGAACAAACATGTGTTCTTCAAATGATAAGAACATATTCCATGTTTCGCTTCCACTCGATAAAATTCGGACCGATAAGGGATTTTGTGCGAGCATATTGATAATAGGTGTAAGAGACATATCCGAAAAGATAATGTAAACACATAAGCATACGATCGCACATAATTCGTAAATAATAATATTGTAACCTTTTGATAAAACAATATTAATTGAAACCTCCAATCGCCCAAGGAATTCCACATGCAAGCCACGCGTGTGGGCGTTTACATGAACCCCCACTGCACTAAAATATACCTTTTAGTCGTTTAATTTCAATCCATGTCAACTTATCCTTATGAAAATGAAATTAATGATTGGACCTTACTAGACCACATCACTATCACAAGAAGGACTTCGTGGGAAGTTGTACTTGAGGTGATGTCTAAGCAATGACCACAATTTTAACAACAGAAATGAATTCTTAGAATTGGCATACTCACTAGGACCATACCGCCCAATCCAAAATCTCATTTTATATCCATCTCTAGAGAACTTATGAAAATCGCACATGCAAGCCACAGCGTGTGGGCGCCATACATGAAACTCCCACTTCTCAATAGATTTAAAATGTTTTATTTAGAAATCTCATCTAACAAACTTATGATAAACAGTGCAAGCAAGCCACGCGTGTGGGCGTTTACTCACGATCGCCTCACTTTGTTTAGAGATCAAAAAGTGGAGGTCTTGACATTTTAATTTGAAAATTAATTTGTCGGGTTGCTTGCTTAGTCTTTTGTTCAAAAGGTTTGTCCATGCAGATCACGTAATCCTAGCATGCTTTTCTATAGAACTCAACATGTAAAACATGCTCAGAAATTCTAAAATATGCTTGAAAACGCGATAAACCTAGCATGCTTACTATGCGCATCCAATCACGAAAACATATAATATGTTTATCTACGTAATTTAAACATACATAGCATGCTTCTGCATAATTTAAACATCCACGACATGCAATGAACTATTAAAAATAAAATAAAACGTTCATCGTGGCCCACTCGTGGAACCTGCACTTTCCTGCCTAATCTATTACATAGAAATGCAAAGCACAGATCTTCATAAACTTTGAAAACGGCCCTCGCGTGCACGGGCGCGGACCGGATTCGTCAAACCGGATTCGGGCGAAAAATCGTTTGGGGAAAAACAAGTGTCGGGCGGGTTGGCCCAAAATGGGTTGGGCAGCGCGCTAGGGCACAACCCATGCGCGCGCCCAAAGACACCGCCACCGCCCCTCGCGCTCGTCCTCGCGGGCTGCCTCGCGGTTGCGAAGATTACCGCGACCCGTCGAGCACGCGTGCGCGGCCATGCTCGCGCGCCGCGCCTGCCTCCGCGTCGACTGGTGACCTCGGCCCGCCGCATGGCACCGGGATCTCGCGCGACAACGCGCACTTCGCCGCCCGCGCCGGGAATCTCGGACGACAAACGCGCGCATCCCTCGTGGACGCAAAGTCGCCCGTGAACCGTCGAGAAAAACTCGCCTAGCGTCGAGGCATCTGCGTGAGAATCGCGCACCCCGCAGCCCAGGCATCTGAGGCTTGTGCCGCCCTGCCCGCCGAGAAACGCGCGCATCAACCGAGGGGCATGCTGCGAGCGCCGAGCACGCCACGCGTGCCGTCGCCCGTGCGCCCTTCGCGCCATGCGTCCAGTTTCTCCGACGTGTCTTCCCGTCGTCTCGTTCTTCGTGCTTTCATCTTCGTTCTTCTTTTACAGATAAGATTTATAGGGAAAAAATCTAATCTAACCACGGATTTTCTCGTGGTGAAAAACAAAATCCGACAAAAATAAAACGAGCCACGATGAATGACAGATCCAACAATTAATATAATTGTGCACGTAATAATCAAACGTGAACTAATCCAACAGAGCCAAGATTCTGATCCCAGGCTCTGATACCAATTGTAGGGAAAACTGGGTTTAGCCCTCTCCCGAGGATCTATCTTGGATGTTTAATTCACCATACGTTGATTATATTTCTAGCATGCGTCTATATAATTAATTGCAACACGTAGGGGTTTTCTCGTGTTTACCTTTGAATCTGTCGAGGTGGATCGGGATAGAGACTCGTGCTTTGACATTCTGGACTGTATCCCGGTTGCCCAATCTCCAACGTCGAGTGAGGACGATCTATGGAGAATGCTACAGGAAATCACCCTAATCCTCTTGGCACAATTTTCGAGAACCCTCACAAAACTCTAGTGATGGACGGAAATTTGGTGTGTTAATATGAGGATTAGCTTTGATCTTATCTCTTACCTAATATTTATAATGCATTACCATAATCCCATTAGGAAAGGATCCATGCATATCCCATAAATATAATAATATCCTTATGGATAAAGAGGATCAAATCCTTGCCTTAGAGGGTAGGGGGCACCAATTTCCATGTAGCTACGGGCTGGATGGGCCAGCCCAGGGATCAAATGCAAGGAATAAAGATGGACCTCAAATAAATTAATTATCTTATGTTCAGCCCAGAACATAAATTAATTTATAAACATTCATTCATGCCACTAGAGAATAAATGCTGACTTACCCCTTTATTACCGAAGGTGAGTCGGGCTTGCACTTAGACATTACGAATCCTCGTATTTAAGATATTGCGACGTCCATTAATTATTTAGAGCATTCATCGCTTAAAATAATTAATATCTTTAATTCCGTAAGTAGTACCACTCAACCTTATTATTGTACTTGAGCTAACTCAACCTGCGGGTTTAGTACAATAAACCTTTGAGCTCCTTAAGGGGCGCCATCATCCTAAACGGATACGGTGACTCGACTGAGATAACTAGCATGACATACAAGCACCGCCATCACCCAAGATCACGGAGAATATTGGGTTAGAACATATAACCCTCACCCATAACAAGTCAAAGTGATGGTCAGCAACTCATACTCATCTAATACCTTATCGAGATTTAGATCATCGTAAGTCACCGAGATCTAGGTTCTTCACGACGGTCAGATAGAAGAACTCCTCTCACTGTGATCCATCAATACGTCAGAGACGTACCAGCATAGACAAGCAACCAAGTCAAGTCACTTCTCATCTATACCAGAGCCTATACCGACAACTCGTCCTCAAGTTGTCTCACCAGATTCTTTTATATCTCATTAAGCTTGACCAATCATACGGACTTACGTGATCTTCTACACAATCGTATGATCTAACTTATATATGAGATAAGGGACACGATATATGCAATCAAGTAATCAATTCAGATAGGAGATTGTAATAGTGGTAACAGGAAACATTGTATACAAGCTCAACCAAAACTGCTTTCAGTATACAAATCCAACAAAATGTAGTAAGAACTTGAATCGATATTAGAAAATAGAACATGAACTATATGCCTTAGAAATCTTGTTGCCATAAAACTCCATACATGTATATATTTTCGGTTTGTAAATCCTAGTGCAGAACATCAATTAACTACCTAAGAAATGGAAATTAGAATATATACTCTTTGTACAAATTCTAGAACACCAAAATAAGGAAGACGCTAGTTCTTAAAAAAAAATAGTAGACGTCTCTCTACCACCTTGAATCGAGCCACCTAGGGCTCGGCTCTTATCGAATGGGATGAGAGAGTTGGAGGCTCTACAAGTGGACCAAATGTCTATCGTTGTTTCCTCTGAGGGAGACGTTGAAGCTACCGAATGCCACAGCGAGGCAGCGACGAGAACCTGCAAAAAAAGAGAGGAAAGAACCGAACCTCTATAAAAAAGGGGAGATGAGGAAAACATATTTTTTCATATGGATAGATAGATGGAACAATACCTTGAGTAGGAAAGAGGGAGAATTCATGCTGTGTGCGCCTCACGAGGGACGATCCTCATTCGCCGAGACCGTGCACCAAGGATGTACGACGACGGAGCAGCATCGGCATGCTACCGGGGATGCGAGGAGGCTGGAGTCAGGGCGTGAAACAGAGAGAGGGCGGTGACGAACAGAGAGGACAAAAGGAAAGAAGGCGAATGGAGAGGACGGCATCGCCACGACGACGTGTCACCGGAGGCGACGACAGACTCGCCGAGAAGGGAAAGAAATGGGAAAGGTGGCGCCCCTAGAGAGAAGAAAGAGAGATGAGGTGTTGTGAGAGAGAAAGCCGAGAGTGAGAGCGGCGGGAGGACGACGGTGACAGCAACACATCGTTGGATACGAGAAGGCGGCGCGACCTCAGCGAGAGAATGGAGGCGGCGCCCCTGAATTTGTGAGAGACGAGTGAGAGGCGAGAGAGGAACGAGATTGAGTGAAGTGAGAGGCGAGAGAGGGACAAGAGTGAAGGGGGGCGGGGGCTAAAGTTTATTTGGTATGGGTAAGGGGTTGGGCCAGTCAGGAGTTGGGCCAGTTTAAGGGGTTGGGTTTTAATATTTAAATTGTTGGACTTCTTTATTTGGGGTTGGGCCGAGAATAATGTGTTGATAAGGGAGTGGGCTGCCATTTTCATTTATGAACCCATTCGAAATTTAGGTTGGGCTGAAGTATATAATTTTTGGCCCATTTCGTTTTTTTATTAAACATGGGCTAATTCTTTCTTAGCCCAATCCTTTTAGTTTTTTTTCACATAATGGTCTAAAGATTCTTGTATTTAATTTATAATGGGCCTTCCAATAATTTAATTATTAGGCTTAAGTGGGTTTCAATTTAATTAAATTAGACCCTTAATTATTAATAATTAAGACTAAGCCTAGATGAGTTAATCTGCACTCAAATTAATCTAATAAGATAGTATAATTATGGATAATTAATTAAGATCCGTCTGATATCCATATTTAATTAGTGATTGATTTCATCTTAATCAATCTTGCGAACGAAGCGCTCTTTAATTTCTTGACATTAAAGAGTGAGCTAGAATAATTGATATTTATTAATATTGATTAACGCAAAACTTAATAAGAACACAAAATTCCTAATAAAATCTTATCGAATAAGATTTAGGAATTCTTTTGATAAGAATGGTCCTTCGTTTCGGACTTTTTATTTATTTTCTTGCAATAAAGGTCGGACGACGGGGTGACGTGACTGCAACAGAAGGGACTACGAACTTGTAAGCAATAGTGCTGACAGGTGAGCTTTCTTATATATAAACAAAATCAAATGATTCACTCAAGAATTTATTTCTTTTTCAAAATCTTTGAACTGAAAATCTTTCAAGTATTGTCTTGCCATAAATGCTTTGAGATTTGTGTATGATACCTATATGTGTTTGGCTATGCCAAAAATCCGAGAATCGAATTCGAGTTCTGTGCTAGGGACCCCTAGGCAGGATTTGTGTACACAAGTAACCGAGAGTCATCTTAAAGGGTTGACTCGTCCGATGACCGTGGAAGGAGGCCTCCTTCCCGAGACACAACAATTGTTACAGATATGGTGATTATAAGAGAACTTAGACTGATCAGTCGATCTTTAGATTCACAAAAGAATTTAGTAAGCTTGGGCCTTTTACGTTAAAATCACTTGCGTTACTGTTGAGATCGCTTGACAATTATAAATGTATCTTTCGGCATGTGACCACTGAGTGCTTTTGTACTCAGCCCTGCATGTGTTTCTAAATGTGCAGGTTGAGCATGTATTTCGAAATTTCTCTGAACCCAAGAGTACCCAATTGAGTCCTGTTTGAGTACTAGACTAGTAAAGTCAGTCGATAAAAGCTCAGCACTCCATCGCATCACGCTCAACGAGAAGGGAATGTATGAAAACATTCAATCTTGTGAAAAATGAATCGTTTGAAAAAATTAAATTAGTATATGTCTTTGGATGTACGTGCTACTTAGAACGAGATTGATTTCATCCTCAAAACATAGAGCGCTATAAGATTTCTTGATTTCCTCTATGAGAGAACGTAGGAACAAGAACATAAGAAAATCAACTGTTCTTTTCGCAGTAAGGAGCCCAAATCAAATAAGGGAGCTATCAAGGAACACGAAGTGGTCGAGAACAAAAATGCAACAACAACTGAAGAGAATGTCACTCACAAACAAGTGACATGGACTTAGTCTTTCGTTCAGATCGTTCACATACGTCAGAACACCAGGTTGACTATTGTCTTAATCGATAGAATTTCTTTTGATTTATAACTATAGAGACAAGGGCAATTAAGATAATTAATCTTATCGAGCAACAAGTTGAGTTCACTTGAACATCTCAATTACCACTATATAAGGAAGTGATGAGATCAGTAGCATAAGTCACTAGAGAGAAACTCTAGTGTAGGAAAATAGTAATTTCTAAATGTTGAGTTACCAATAACTCTCGGTACATATGTAAGTTTTAGATAAAGTGATCAATATGATAAGATAATCGTAATTTTTTTTTTTGTTATGAGAAATATTGAGGATTGCTAGGTCATAGTCACGAGATCCATAGAATCTTATTGTTAATATATCTTGTGTATGCTTATCATGAGTCTGACGGTAAGAGATTTTCTTTGATAGATGGCTAGGACAAGACACACCCGACGGAGGCCACTTCCGAGACACGCTAGCCCAGAGAGCGTTAGGCGGTCCAACTGTACCTACGCCCATTGCTATGGAGATAATCTTGGACAATACCTGGCAGGCTATCATCGACATTGGCTAGAGGCCAATACACATGGAATATCGGGGTATGATGACATTCGGAGACTTATTCATCTGTTGCCATCCGATTGGCAAGGATGGGCCAATGAGATATTGCCATTACGTCTTCCGTTGTGGTGACTACTATGACCTGGGTAGAGACTTTCTTAGCTTCATCTCTATATTACAGTACTAGTTTACTATGTATTAGAGAGCCCAAGAGGGCCATACGGGAGGTTTGCAGACTACTTACAGGGAGGGGTCGACCTCCATACCTATGTATCGCAGGCGTCCCCCGAGGTTGCTGCTGGGGAGGCTACTCCCAAAGCACCACCGACTCAGCCGCATGACTCACCACAGTTGGTTCCTACACGGAGCTTTCATGACCAGGTCGATGATGAGGCAGGACCCTCTCATCCTCAGATCTATCAAGATTCTCCATCGTTGAGACCGACTGCCTACCAGTCTATCCCATCACGGCAGCACCTTATGTCTATGGGAAACGAGGAGTTCACTAGCATCATGGCCGACGTCGATATGACCATAGCCCAGGTTAGGCAGTTCATGAGAGAGGGTAAGGCCCTTATGCAGGATGCTGATTCTGCTGAGTACGCCATGGTGGGAACCTACTACCTCGAGCTACTATCTACCAAAGTTGAGGGTACCTCCTACCCCACTCACGTCGTCGCTACTGCAGGCGAAGGTATATGAGAGTCCCCATTTCCAGGAGGAGCTCGACTACATGGTCGAGGAGGAAGATCAGGATCCAGAAGAAGACCCCCAGAAGGGAGATGCCGACTGTAGCACCACGACCCCAGTATCAGGAGTTTAAGGGTATGGTATATTTATACATTGATCTATGCGTTTCGGAAACGATGATTCGTTTCGATATTTTTATAGGATTATGACTATGACATTGTGTCGGTGATGGTAAGATAGACGGAAATGTAGATTCCGTAGGATTTGTTGGTAGTGATACCATAACTCTCTTTTGTTAGCACGAAGGCATAGACTGTTAGATGCCCGTGGCTAAGTACCTTTTGTGATGCTAAACCAGTTAGATAAGCATCATGCCATGTACTTAGATGGTACATCTTTTGAAACTTCACATGTATAAGTCATCTCTGAGGTAATTTTCTTATCTATATCTATCTTTGACGACTTTGATGGGCTTTTACATGGATTGAGATCGTTCGCTTAATTTATAAGTCTCACTTTTGAAAAAGAGTAGATATGAAACATCTGATGATGAAATCTAGAGATAATTAACATCATGAATTTGTTGTATACTGTATCATTTTAGAATATGCTGATGATGTGTCTCTTGACTTAATAGAATGCCGCCAAGAGGACGTCCAAGAGGAAGGGGAATAGTCCCTCGAGGAGCACCCAGATTCCCGAAATGGGGACGAGGAGCGATACCCCCGTTAGTGACAAAATATGATAGGGTATTCTGCGACATGTCCAGGTATGCTCCACAACAGGTGGACACGAACGAGAAGATGGCTGAGAAATTTTGTGTCGGTCTGAGGCACGAGATTAGGATGACATTGGCAAGCCATGGTGGACTCTCATACTCTGAATCGCTCAACAAAGCCCTGGATATCGAAGGGGAAATGTCAGGGAAAAGACCAGTAAAAGCTCCAACACCGAGACCCCCACAGACTCAGTCCCAGAACTTCAAAGGAAAACAGAAGTGGGACGGCAACGGTTATGGACAGGCTGAAAAGAAACCATGGCAAGGACAGCCACACCAACAGCAGAATTTCGGAAGACATGCTACTCCCAACCAAGTGGGAAGAAATCAACTACAATCTCCTCCATGTCCAAAGTGCAACAGAATGCACAAGGGATTCTGCAATGCTGGTGGTAGTGGGTGCTACATATGCGGCTAGAAGGGCCATTTTGTGAAGTTTTGCCCTAGCAAACAACAGGGATGGGTGTTAAACCGAATCCACCAGCCCAAGTGCAAAATTTGCGAGCCAACCGCCACGACCACCACCCTATCAGCAACGACAACAACAAGGATACACACAACAAGCTAGGGCATACGCCCTGAAGCATAAACAACCCGAGAATCACCAGAGAAACTTGACAGGTATGGGTAAACTCCTCGATATACCTGTGATAATTCTGTTTGATACGGGTGCCTCGCATTCATTCGTAGCTAGTCTATACGTAGATAACTTAGAACTCACAACTGAACGGGCTGAACCTAGGATGCAAGTATCTTCACCAGTAGGAGGAATTATAGAAATCACACACGTTTGCTCAAATCTTGAATTAGTCTTCAGAGGTCATAAGGTTTTAGCAAACAATCTCATGATTATGTTAATGCGGGACGTCGACATAATCCTATGAATGGATTGGCTAGCCGAAAATTATGCCACCATCCTTTACAACGAAAGACAAATCTCCTACCGACCTCCAGGAAAGAAACCAAAAAGTTTCCATGGAATTAGCATAGGTGGAAGGGAGACTGCCGTCTCTGCCCTACAAGCAACGAAGATAATAAAGAAAGGTTGTCAAGCTTACCTTGTTTACCTAAACGAGGAAACTGAAGACAAGAAGAAAATCGAGAACGTAGCAATTGTACAAGATTATCAAGATGTCTTCCCTACCGTACTACTCGGGCTACCGCCAGATAGATAAGTGGAATTTACCATTGACTTGGAACCCGGATCAGCCCCGGTGTCAAAGGCACCATACAGAATGGCTCTGAAAGAACTAGAAGAGCTCAAGATGCAACTCCAAGAACTCTTGGAGTTAGGTTTTATCAGACCTAGTGTCTCTCCATGGGGAGCGTCTGTGCTCTTCGTGAAGAAGAAAGACGACACCTTAAGAATGTGCATAGACTACAGGGAACTGAACAAGCTGACACTAAAAAACAAATACCCGCTACCAAGGATAGATGATTTATTTGATCAACTTAAAGGAGTGAGTGTATTCTCAAAGATAGATCTGAGGTCTGGGTACCATCAATTGAAGATTCGACCAGTAGACATACCCAAGGCAGCTTTCCGAACTAGGTATGGCCACTACGAGTTTGTAGTTATGCCCTTCGGATTAACTAATGCACCTGCAGTGTTCAAGGATCTCATGAATCGAGTATTTCACCCATACTTAGATAAATTTATCTTAGTTTTCATAGATGACGTCCTCATCTATTCTAAAGACAAGAAAGACCATGAAGAACACTTAAAGGTCATCTTAGGAACTTTGAGAACGGAGCAACTTTATGCCAAATTCTCCAATTGTGAGTTTTGGCTAAGTGAGGTCACTTTTCTTGGGCATATTGTGTCGTCAGATGGAATCAAAGTGGATCCCACAAAGGTGCAAGCAGTACGTGATTGGAAGTCACCCACTAATCCTAACGAGATCAAAAGCTTTTTAGGGTTAGCAGGCCACTATAGGAGATTCATTGAAGGATTCTCCAAAATAGCAAGGCCAATGACACAACTACTTCGAAAATGAGTCAAATACACGTGGACCAGTGAATGCAAGGAAAACTTTCAAGAACTCAAGGAGAGACTGACCACTGCACCAGTGCTAACTGTTCCAGCAACCGACAAGGAATATGCGATCTATATGGACGCATCAAAAATGGACTAGGTTGCATACTAATGCAAGAAGAGAGTGATAGCCTATGCATCACGATAACTCAGACCACACGAGCTAAATTACCCTACGCACGATCTGGAATTAGCAGCAGTGATACACGCCTTGAAGATCTGGAGACACCATCTCTACGGAGTTCGGTGTGAAATATTTACAGATCATAAAAGTCTCAAATACTTCTTTGAACAGAAAGATCTTAACATGAGGCAGAGGAGATGGCTCGAACTGGTTAAAGATTACGATTGTGGTATAAACTACCACTCGGGTAAGGCTAACATGGTAGCTGGCGCCTTAAGTCGTAAAACTCACCCTAAGTTAGGATTTCTCTTTACTCAAGAAGAACAACTCTTAAAGGAGTTCCAAAGGATGAGCTTAGAAGTAGTACAACCACCGAAGTCAGTTGAGGGAATTGTTGCCACAATGGTAGCGATGCCTGATCTAAGGGAACAGATCATAAGCATGCAGAGGCAAGACAAAATCCTGGAAAAGATTCGCTTGAAAATAAGGATAGATAACCCTGGAGGTTACCACGAGGCACCAGACAACGCCATCATGTTTGAAAATAGATTGTGCATCCCACACGACGGGGAACTAAAAAATGAGACCATGGGCGAAGCTCATGAAACACCTTACACCGCCTACCCAGGAGGTACAAAGATGTATCAAGACTTGAAGAAGAGGTTCTGGTGGGATGGTACGAAGAGAGATACAACCTCATTTGTGGAGAGGTGTCTGGCATGTCAACAAGTCAAGACTTTGCACCAACGACCCCATGGGAAGTTGCAGCCTTTAGAAATACCAGAATGGAAGTGGAAGCACATCGTAATGGATTTTGTGACAGGTCTGCCGAAATCAAAAAGAGAAAACATTGCTATCTGGGTAGTTGTAGATCGCCTCACAAAATACGCACATTTTATACCAATTCCAATAACTTACGGATCCAACAAGTCAGCCCAATTGTATGTCCGTGAGATCATACGCCTACATGGTGTGCCAGTGTCAATTGCCTCAGATCGTGACTCTAAGTTTACGTCCAGATTCTGGATAAGCTTACAGAAAGAGTTAGGCACAAGATTAAACTTTAGTACCTCCTTCTACTTACAAACTGATGGTCAGTCAGAGAGAATGATTCAGACTCTGGAAGATACGTTGAGGATAGTAGTACTCGACCGAGGTGGAAGTTGGGAATCAGTACTACCACCGATTGAATTTGCCTACAATAACAGTTACCAGACGACCATTGATATGGCTCCATATGAGGCGTTGTATGAGAAGAAGTGCAAATCACCACTTTACTGGGATGAAGTAGGCGAAAGAAAAATGTTAGGACCCGACACGGTCAACGAGATGATAGAAATTGTCAGACAGATAAGATGGAGAATAAAGGAGGCCCAAGATAGGCAAAAATCATATGCTTACACACGCCGAACAGAGCTACTTTTTGATGTAGGAGACAAGTTCTTCATAAAAGTATCACCTTCGAATGGGATAATCAGATTTGATGTCAAGGGTAAACTAAGATATCGTTTTGTAGGACCTTACGAGATCCTAGATAAAATAGGTCCAATAGCTTACAGATTGGCATTGCCTCCAAACTTTGGAAATGTCCATAACGTTTTCCACGTATCACAGCTCCGAAAATACGTGTTTGATCCAAAGCACATAGTTCACCAAGACGAGATGATTCTCAATCCAGATCTAAACTATGAAGAAAGACCTGAAGCCATTTTGGATCAAAAAGTGCAGCAGCTCAGGAACAAATTTATCACATCAGTAAAACTCTTGTGGAACATCATGGTCAAGAGGAAGCCACATGAGAACTCAAGGACAAGATGAAGGAGAAGTACCCAGAACTGTTTGTCTAAGGTATCCAAATTTTGAGACGAAATTTTCTTAAGGGGGATAGAATGTAATACCCCGCGTCGATAAATAGATTATATCGAATTATTAACTTTTAATGACTTCATTGAAATCGCATTTTAATATATCGAATAATTTATTTACGGCGTACTCGACGAACGAGAATCGTTATCGAATTAAAAACATTAACCAAAGTCGAAAATTTATACAGAAACATGTCGAGCTAGATAAATTATATCACGATGTATGTTGTATCGCACCTTTTCAAAATTTACATCAACATTTTTGAACCTTTTCAGCCAACCTTTTTAACCCTTACCATCAAATAAAAATCAACCTCACATCCTACCATATTACCTAATTACTAGCTGGTACTTGAATTATAGAAAGCATCATTAAAATCAAAATGTTGCACCTTGTAATGGCATTCGGCAGTTTTCAATCCAACAAAAAGGGAGGAAGATACTTCTTCAAGCATTCAAGGTAATTCTAAAACCCATTTCATTCTGTAAACATAAATTATTCAAGGACTCATACCACTTCCATTTGCAGCAACAAGAATTCAAGCTCAACAACCCAGTACCATCATTTCATCCCATCAAATAAGATTTGAAGCCATTTTTCCAACCTCAGTTCAATAAACGTTGCAAAATAGTAGCTAGTTACGATAAATGTTGTAAGAACTTGAATCGATATTAGAAAATAGAACATGAACTATTTGCCTTAGAAATCTTGCTGCCATAAAACTCCATACATGTATATATTTTCGGTTTGTAAATCATAGTGCAGAACATGAATTAATAACCTAAGAAATGGAAATTAGAATATATACTTCTTGTACAAATTCTAGAACACCAAAATAAGAAAGACACTAGTTGTTAAAAAAATATAGTAGACATCTCTCTACCGCCTTGAATCGAGCCACCTAGGGCTTGACTCTCATCGAATGGGACGGGAGAGTTGGAAGCTCGACCAGTGTACCGAAGGTCTTTCATTGTTTCCTCTGAGGGAGACGTTGAAGCTGCCGAACGCCACAACGAGGCAGCGATGGGAACCTGTAAAAAAAATAGGAAATAACCAAACCTCTGTAAAAAAAGAGGAGATGAGGAAAACATTTTTTTCATATGGATAGAAAGATGGAACGATACCTTGAGTAGGTAAGAGAGAGAATTCGTGCTGTGTGCGCCTCACGATGGGTGATCCTCATTGTTGAATTTGTATACTGAAAGCAGTTTTGGTTGAGCCTGTATACAATGTTTCCTGTTACCACTATTACAATCTCCTATCTAAATTGATTACTTGATTGCATATTTCTGTGTCCCCTTATCTCATATATAAGTTAGATCATACAGTCTGTAGAAGATCACAGAAGTCTGTATGATTGGTCAAGCTTAATGAGATATAAAAAGGATCACACCGAGACAACTTGAGGACGAGTTGTCGGTATAGTCATGTATAGATAAGAAGTGACTTGACTTGGTTGTTTGTCTATGCCGGTATCGCCTCGACGATAGATGGATCACGATGAGATAAGTTCTTCTATCTGACCATCGTGAAGAATCTAGATCTCGGTGACTTACGATGATCTAAACCTCGATAAGGTATTAGGTGAGTATGAGATGCTGACCATCACTTTGACTTGTTATGGGTGAGGTTATATGTTCTAACTCAATATTCTCCGCATCTTGGGTGGTGGCGGTTTGTATGTCATGCTAGTTATCTCAGACGAGTCACCGTATCCGTTTAGGATGATGACGCCCCTTAAGGAGCTCAAAAGGTTTATTGTACTAAACCCTGCAGGTTGAGTTAGTTCAAGTACAATAATAAGTTTGAGTGGTACTACTTAAGGAATTAAAGATATTAATTATTTTAAGCAGTCAGAATGCTCTAAATAATTAAGGGACGTGCGATATCTTAAATACGGTGATTCAGAATGTCCGAGTGCAAGCCCGACTCAACTTCGGTAATAAAGGGTAATTCAAAGATTTATTCTCTAGTGGCATGAATGAATGTTTATAAATTAATTTATGTTATGGGCTGAACATAAGATAATTAATTTAAAAGACGTTTTATATGTGCCGGATTTTCGGCGGAACCTTGTTTCTGTTTCGAAATTGTTTATTCATGGATATTCAGTTGTTTTTGATAGTGGTGTTTCTATCATAAGAAATGACGAAGTTATCTGTGTAGGCACATTATATAATTCGCTTTATACTATTTCTGCAATACATAATACCTATAACTATGTTGCATCTACATCAAACCTTAAAAAGAGAAAGTTTTCTTCGCAAGATGACACCTCTTTTCTCTGGCATCTTAGATTAGGTCACATCAATCTAAATAGGATCCAAAGACTGGCTAAGAATGGAGCGTTGGGTAATCTCACAGTTACTCCGTTCCCAGTCTGCGAATCCTGTATAGAAGGTAAGATGTTGACCAGACCCTTCAAAGCGAAGGGTCATAGAGCCAAAGAAATGTTAGAGCTAGTCCTTTCGACTGTGGGACCGATGTCCACAAGCTCGTGGAGGGTACAGTATTTTGTCACTTTCATTGACGATTACTCAAGGTATGGATACGATACCGCTTTACCGCAAGTCCGAATGCTTTGAGAAATTCAAAGAATTTTAGGCGAAGTGGAGACGAGCTAGGTAAGAGTATCAAGTCATTGCGCTCGATCGCGGTGGCGAATACCTCAACAACGAAGTTCATGGAATATCTAGTGAAGTGTGGGATTACCTCCCAACAAGATTTCATCGGGCACACCACAAAGAAAATGGTGTGTCGAGCGAAGAAATATGACTCTTTTGAAATGGTTAGATCAATGATGAGTTATGCAACTTTGCCTATTTCGCTTACGGGGTATGCCTTAGAACGACGGCATACTTGCTAAATCTAGTACCATCCAAGTCGACAAGAGACCCTTTCGAGTTGTGGTTTGGGCGCAAGTTTAGTTTAAACCACATAAGGATATGGGGCGATCCGACACATGTCTTTGAACAAGAAGGTGACAAGTTGGAGGCTAGATCCCACGCAAGGTTGTTTATTGGCTATCCTAGAGGAACGAAGGTGGTTTATTCTATAGTCCTAAGGATCGAAAGGTCATTATTAGCACAAATGCCCGATTCTTAGAAGAGGATTATATGACAAACCATAAATCCAAAGTTGAAATCATTCTTCAGGAATTAGAAGATGATCGTATTCCACCACCGATTAAGCCAAAGGTATGAGATGTCGTGTCTAGTGGGAGGGATCGACACCAGATACTTCAAGAAATTGAAGTGGGTCGAGTTCCACTGGAGATACCGGCCGTACAAGTGGCTCATATCCAACAAGTTGTGCAAGATAGAGAACCACAAGTTACTGCACCCACCGTGTGCGTTTCTCGGTGGCAAATGGATGTGAAAACCGCTTTTCTAAACGGTTACCTTGAGGAAGGTAGTGTTGGATTTGTATCTTGGCGCGTTTGGTTGAGCTTGTATCTGATGTTTCTGATACCACTATTACAATCTCCTATCGATTTGAATACTTGATTGCATATATCTGTGTCCTATCTTATATATAAGTTAGATCATACGGTGTGTAGAAGATCACGAGTACGTATGATTGGTCGAGCTTAATGAGATATAAAAGTTTCACGGTGAGGGCGACTTAAGGATGAGTTGTCGGTTTGAGGCTGCGGTATAGATAAGAAGTGACTTGACTTAGTTACTTGTCTATCTTTGATGCGTCTACGGCGTATTGAAGGATCACGATGAGATGAGTTCTTCTTTCGACCGTCGTGAAGAACCAAGATCTCGGTGACTTCGATGATCTAAACCTCGATAAGGTATTAGGTGAGTATGAGTTCTTGACCATCACTTTGACTTGTTATGAGTGAGGGTTATATGTTCTAACCAATTCTCCGCGTCTTGGGTGGTGGCGATCTTGTATGTCACGCTAGTTATACATGTCAGTCACGTATCCGTTTAGGATGATGGCGTCCCATAAGGAGCTCAAAGGTTTATTGTACTAAACCCCGCGGGTTGAGTTAGCTCAAGTACAATAATAAGGTTGAGTGGTACTACTTAAGGAAATGAAGTTATTAGTCGTTTTAAGCGATTCAGTTGCTAGAAATGATTAATGGACGTTCGATATCTTAAATACGGGGATTCGTAATGTCTAAGTGCAAGCCGACTCAACTTCGGTAATAAAGGGGTAAGTCGACATTCTTTCTCTAGTGGAATGATCGAATGTTTATAAATTAATTTATGTTAAAGGTGAGCATAAGATAATTAATTTATTTGAGGCCCATCTTTATTCCTTGCATTTGATCCACAATGGTGGCCCGTCCAGCCCGTAACCAGGAAAATCGGCCTCATCGCTCCCAATGGCAGATTTTATTCTCTTTATCCATAAGGATATAATTATATTTATGGTATATGCATAGATCCTTTCCATATAAGATTATGGTAATAATCACGAGTATGGAAATAATCACGAGTATGGAAATAATCCTAAGATTATGGTAATATTACATATAGGATTATGGTAATTTCCATATGGGATTAAGGTAGTGCATTATAAATATAAGGTATGAGATAAAGTCTAGGTTAATGATTAATAATTGACCACCATATTTTAGCCCGTTGAGAGAAAAATTTGAGAATCACTATAGTGATTAGTGAGGATTTTTGAAAATATATAGAGAGCATTGGGTGATTTTCGAAGCATTCTCCATAGATCGTCCTCACTCGGCGTTGGAGATTGGGAAACCGGGATACAGTCCAGGAAGGTCAAAGCACGAGTCGATCCGTTCGATCCGTTCATCTCGTTCCATCGACCTCTTGAGATCGAGGTAAACACGTGAAAACCCCAGCGTGTTGCGATTTAATTATATAGGCGCGTCTGGGTTTATAATCAATGTATGGTGAATTAAACACCCAAGATGGATCCTCGGGCGAGGGTTAACATCGTTTTCCTACATTGGTATCGGGCGAGGTTCGAATCTTGGCTCTGTTGGATTAATCACGTTTGATTATTACGTGCGTTTAATTATTGTGGATGCATGCGTTCATCGTTGGCTCGTTTATTGTTTTTGTTGGTTTTATTTTTACACCAAGTGAAAATCCGTGGTTAGATTAGATTTTATTATGTAAATCTTATGCGTAAAGAAAACGAAGCGAAAAGAGCGAAGACAAGCGTGGAAAAACGAGTCTGCATCGTCAGGTGGCCGACCTGTGATCGCAAGAGCGTCGCGAGGCTGCGGGCGGCGAAGCGCGTTCGCGCGAGATCCTGGCGCCTGCGGCGAGCTCTGATCGCGAGATTACCGCAGCTGCGGCGGCGTGACTAGCGGGCGGCGAGGCGCGTTCGGCGAAACCGCGCGCGGCAACTTCAGCGATCGAGTTTCGGCGCGGGCGATGGCTCTCGGCGGGCGTTTGGCGCTGGGCGGTGGCCCGTATACCTCGTCGGTCGCGGTGCCTTAGCGACATGAGGTAGCTCCAGGGACAACAACGGTGACGGCGGGCGGCGGTGGGCACCTACTAGCGGCTGACCAGTGGGCCGACCGGCCCGGACCGTTCTAGATTTTCCGGTCCGTGCCGTGCCAGGCCCATTGTTGAATCGGTCCGTGCGTGCCGCGAGGCCCGTTTCAGTTTAATTACATGCTGTAAATCTATGTAATAGATTAGATTTAAATGTGCGGGTTTCACGAT